>JAODXP020009276.1:0-13149 GCA_027497455.2 Sardinella longiceps | reverse complement strand
AAAATCGTATAAATATACATTAAGATATAAATCCATCATGTATGGTATCAAATTAACGCTCTTCTCATGCAGGAATCAGCTTTGACCATCAAAAAGTAGTTCAGTACAGTGAAAAAAGTATTTCAGGTCCCTCCAGAGGTCAAAATACCATTTGCAAAGTGATCTTTAAGGTCAGATTACGTTCCTTTTAGGCTAGTGACAAACCATCAAAAAGTGATTTAGTTTTCAAAATACCCCTACCCATGGTATAACTAAACCCAACCATGTTTTTCTTCATCTTTGAGGTCTACTATATATAAAATGTATTCTTGGACAAAAATATTTTGCTGCAAAGATGGTTAAATTCAAAGATATTGTCATACACACCATAACTAACAAAAGAACAAAAATTAACCCCTGCCGAATGCAACTTAAGATATACTAATACAGAATCTTAATACAAGCTCAGAGACCTTTGAAACTTGGCATAGCCAAGAAGTTGCTGTACCTTCTAGAGAAACCTGTGTGTGTGAATATCTTGAAGTATGCCATTTTTACAGACCTAAGAATACATACCTAGCGGATATGGGAAAGAATATATATCTTTCCATAATTTTCAAGTAAAGCTTGTTGGAAAGGTGAGGTTGTGCTGAATCCATTAATACCCAATATGTCAATATAACATGCACAATCAGGGTGCTACCTTCCTCAATGTATGAGGTGTCCTAAATTAAAGAAAATGATGCATTGACATAATTAGGTTTCCAGTCCAAAGTAGGCATGCATGGTTAGTGCTAACTAGACTGAATTTCAATGGTACAGCAAAGTAAGTTACATTAGGTACTGTAAGTACTAGTCTATATTTAGAATCACTTTCATTTCATAATAATATATTTCATATGACAAAGTGTGGAATCTTTCAAATTGCCCCATTCAATAGAAGAGTGCTATAACCTGCTATGACCAAAGCCAGAAAGCTCTTCGTACAGCTATAGCTACAACCGACACCACCAATTTCTGATACAATGGTGCCCTATGGACTATGATAGTTAGATGTAGCCATTTAGCAAATCAATTTGCTACCGCTAGGGTAAGTATAAAGTATGGAGTCCATGGTCAGCACTAACAAGAATGTTCACATATTGGCAAAGTAAATTACAGCACAGTAAAGTACTGCTTTGCATTTAGGATATATTCATAAATGATACATATCATATGACACCTATTACGATTACGATGAACAAGGTCATCAAGTATGGGGGTTGGGGCTGGTATAGTATGGTATCCATCCCACTTTTTCACATCTCATTAAAGACAAAGAAGAATCTGCTTTCTTTTTGATCCCAACGAGCACCTGACCCTGGAACTTTACTTCGTCACCCACTGAAGCAATCACCTTTTCCTCTCCTTTTTCATATTTCATGTTTGCATTAAATATCAAACACCTCTTAAGCAAATTAAATCGTATTTGCAAATGTTTCCATCTATAGAAATTGTTATTCACATAACTAAAACATGCATTACAAGTTGTATGCAAAGCCACCTAATCAGTCCATTACTTGACTAATGTACTTTAACACTTGTTTGTGCATGAAATATTGCATGTCTTTGGCTACTTTGATGCATGCACTGTGTACATCACATAGGCCTTTTCTCCACATTTATGGCCCACACATCCTGGCCCTTGATCCACCATCTACAGTACCACTCATCATCATTCTGTCACTCTTTTCAATGACCAGTTACACTCATCCTCTGTTGACCACTCAGCATTGGTCTCCAAAGGAGATGAGGTGCTGGCTTAGACACTCTCATGCTGGGGATAGCTGATAGACTTGGGCTTTTGGCAGTGGACACCCTATAGTGCTAAGATAACTGACAGGCCTGGGCATTGGGCAGTGGACAGCCTTGTGCTGGGTATAGCTGATAGACTTGGCCTTTGGCAGTGGACACCTTAGTGCTGGATAGCTGACAGACCTGGGCTTTGGGCAGTGGACACCCTAGTGCTGGATAGCTGCTTGGCCTTTGGGCAGTGGGAACCCTAGTCCCTGCTAGCTGATAGGCTTGGGCTTTGGGCAGTGGACACCCTTGTGTTGGAAATGCTGGATAGCTGCTTGGGCTTTGGGCAGTGTAAACCCTAGTGTTGGATAACTGATAGGCTTGGGCTTTGGACACCCTAGTGCTGGATAGCTTATGGAGCTGGACTCTGGGCTTCTGACACCCTAGTGCTGGATAGCTCATTGGCTTATGCTTTGGGCAGTGGACAACCTAGTGCTTGATAGCTGATGGGCTGGGCCTGGAATTGGGGCTGCGGAAACCCTTGTGCTGGATAACTGATGGGCTTGGGCTTTGGACACCCTATTGCTGTATAGCTGGGCCACTTGGGAATATGACAAGAGTCATATCCCTGCCAGGAGGTTTGATTGCTAATTGCATAGCTCAAAATTGGTTACCCCTGGTAAGACAGAAGGACAGAATATTGCAGTATACAGTCTAGCTCTAAAACTAATAACCTGGCTACCTTCTACTCTGTTCTGTTGTATTTTTTATTGGTCATTGTCTTCATTTTGGTAATTTTTTGTCATTGCTGCGGTCTGAGGATACTGATGACAGTGAGGGAGAAATGTCTGAATGAATGCTTTTTGGAGGAGACATTTTATATTTGTGATGTGTACAAGGCCAGCCTGATGTTCTGTATATAGTTTTTTCAGAATCTGTGAGAGTTCTACTTTGTTCCGTGTAACTTTGTCTATTTGATTAATTGTTGAGGGTAGATAGATTTTTTAGTTCAGCCTAACATTTCAGCGGTGTGACCTTATTATGTTCTCTGGAGGGACTTGAAATAATTTTGATCATTTTTTATTGACATCATTGAATTCTGCTTGAGAAAAGCTTTCATTTGATACCATACATGATGGGTTTATACAGTAATGTGCATATAGTTAAATTTTTATGGTAAAAAAGGGGGCGTGGCAGTTAAAAAAAAAGGCTCAAGGGTGCCGGAGCGGCACCCGTCAGAATCTTAGTCTACACCCCCTAAACTATCAATTTATGTAAAAAAATTGCATTTGTACCTTATGTCACACCTATCCTGGGGTTCTACCTGACTAGTGGGCCGATGGTCATTTTTGGGCCGGGGCTGTCATTTACTCATCATTTTCATAAAGGATATTGGGCAACTTTAATTAAATCTCTCATATTCATGCAATATGTCCAACTTACAGTGTTAATTTAGCTAGACACCACATTACTATTATTGAATAAAATCATAGTGGGCCGCCATGGCCAAAAATGCCCGGGCCACTTTTTGTCCCAGTCCGGCCCTGGTCGTGAGCCATTTATTGGGCGCTACGAATGTCTATCATAGCGTCTGTACATACCTCGGAGCCAATACCAGAGCCACCACGAGACGTAAAATGCAATCGAGGGCCGTACAAATCCCTTTTTGTTCTGCGATTGGATACCGAAAGTAAGCGAGAAAAACGGCCATGGTCACCATGCTGCTTTGCAGAGTGGAATGAAATAAGCGCGCAAAGGAGCATGGGAACTCCCAGGCTAGGTCTACACATAACTTAACCATGAAGTATTATGAGGAACAACGAGGTGGACCAAAATTTCTCGTAAATTTCTCTTTGTAAAATACTATAGTTCTTTTCCACAACATACTCTTAATCATTTTATAAAGAATGTTTTGCTTAAAAATGAATTTCCTGAAAAGTTTTACCCTGTGGTTTATACACAGTACATACGTAGGCTAGTAAGCTTTACATGTTGGAAATGACTGTCCTCTATAAAGTAGGTGTTGTCAGGTCTTTGAGTAGGTTAGGCTCCTCCTGCTGCAGAGCTCCATAGAAAGCTGCTTTCCCTTCAGCTCCAGCTGAGCGCAGACACTCATAGATCTCCCTCATCTTCTCCTCACTGGTGGCAGCTGCTCTGATGTTTGAATACCTCTCAGGGTGGACCAGTCCCTTGGCAAGAAGAACGTCTGCAATGGGCATCACGTTACCCACCCTACGAATGAGCTCTGGTCTGTGCCTGTCCACAAACACTGCTGCTTCTGAGATTAAAACAAAAAAGAAGGGCAAGAAAGGACATTTCAAACATACTGACAAGTTACATGTGAAGCTAATATACTGATGAAATTAGCTAATTTTACTGGACGCCTCTGGATATCCCACAATGATTTGCTTATTTTCTTATTCAGATTTTCACTTCACCAGACTCACCTTGACTATTCATTCTGATGTTCATGTCCCTGTGGTTTTGGCTATGACAGACTGAAGGAGCCACAGTCTGAAGACTCTGACCTGTTAGGTCGCAATTGCAGTTATTGAGGGTAATCCCTAGTCATTCACAATCACAGCCACCATTACTGCTATTACAATCACACACAAAACAACACTGAGCCTGGCCATCTGCACTTTATCACAACACTAACACTCTCTCTCTCTCTCTCTCTCTCTCTCTCTCTCTCTCTCTCTCTCTCTCTCTCTCTCTCTCTCTCACACACACACACACACACACACGGATAATTACCATTGTACATTCAACTTCAGCTTTACTTGGCCATAAATGTAAAAATAAACAAGAACCCAAACCTGAATCGGAAGCCTCCTTCTCTTCAGCTTGATCTTGACTGCGGTGGTAGTCAGCTCCCTTCCACATGACAGCTGTCCAAACTGATTGGTTCTCCCCAGCGATTCTAAGCTCCATGTTGAAGTTTTTTGGAGGTTTCTCCAGACATACCTCAAAATACGTTGGTGATGTTTTGTATGTGAGTGTCATTACTGGAGGTGTAATCACTGAGGAACAGGACGTGATGAGCTGGAATCTGGAGCTGACCCACAGGGAATCATCAGGAGGTGGCTTGAAGATGCTCAGGGCCCCTCTGCTCTTGCACCTCTCCTCCACCATCTGCTTAGCAGTGGAGGGCGTGGGTACCAGGAATGTATTGAGGATCAGAGGCTCAGGGCAGGACTGGTAGATCAGGACCTCGCAGTGGCTTTTCACTGGGATGCCCAGACTCACAACCAGCTGCCAGAGAGAGAAACGTTTTCCAGGGAGTTTGCCATGGAAATGGCTCAACTCGCACGACTCCAGGGAAACGTCGCTGTCACTGTCCTCACTGTGCAGGACTCTGACAGCATCTTTTAGCATAGATGGGTCAGAACCACCCAGACACAGAGAGTGGGGAAGATGGATCTCCTCCAATTCACCAGACAGAACCTTGATGTCCATCATAGGACCAGCGGGTTGGTACCGTAACATCTGCAGTTGAGCCCAGAAGAGCTCGTCCTTGATGAAGCGGTACTTCAGGGTAACTGGCCCAGCACATGACCAGCGTAGACCAGACTCAGAACACTCATAGCTCCCTGCAGGAGAGCTCATCCTGTAAACACACAATGAAGCCTCCACAGAGATTGAAGGCTTCACCACAACCCATTGGGAAGAGTCTGTAATGCTGACGCAGTACTGACAGCTCTGCGTCCTCCTATTCAAAGACACACACACACACAGCAAAAATGTTTTCCAGGGTTGTAGAAATCTAACTCACATCAGTGGATAAATCATTAATATGCTAGATAAAGCTGCAAGAATCTTATATTACCATGCCATTTGCTACTTTATGTACTCACCAAGAGCTACTAAAGCTGTAAAATCTTTTGTAAAATGTAAAATCTTTTATTGCTCAAAAAAAAAAAAAAAAAAAAAAGTTGCTAAAATTCCTGAGTTCACTCAGAAATTGCTCTTGTCGTCCAAGTTTAGTCTATAGTCGCTTTTGTCACTGTTGTCCATACAAAGTGAATTACTTTTGGCAACTGTAGCCTACAGCTTCAGTAGCTCTTGGTGTGAACATAAAGAATATATGATTTTGTATGTGTAAGATTTGTAAAATGTGTGTGCTTCATGGTGCTGTTCATCTGGCTTACTTTGGAGTGTCTACTGGGAGAGATTGAACTCTTGGACCCTGCTGGATTTTGTCTGTATTGAAGACCACTGATGCATCAGAAGTGTCAGAGTTACTGGTAGCGGCTGCCGTTGCAGGTGGTGTCTCCCTTCCAAAGACACAAGCATCTACTCTGGAAGATGAAGATTAATCATGTTTATACTTATTGTACACGTTTGCCCTGCATCTATAATCTACACGCAATTATCCAGTGAATGTATATGAAGGGTGATCGCTTTCAATGAAAGCTTCTGCCAAGTAAACATTTATTGCTATATTTTTGCAAGTTAAAACTCACATTAGTTTCTCCAGTTTGCAGTCTGGATTTTTGAGGAGGTCTGAGAGGTGCTGAATTCCTACATTGGGAAGCTTATTGTCGCTCAGGTTCAGCTCCTTCAATCAGTTTTTAAAATTACTAAACTGTAATCTATCAGATATGTTTCAGCTATGATATTCAAGATCATCTAATTAATTACAACTGATTATAAATCTTCCTATATTCTTACAGGGCCTCTGAACTGAACCACAAAACTACAAAGTTAATTGCAAAGGACTTTCACTGTAAAAAATAACTCTACAGCTTACTGCAATATCACAAGTAGACCTTACTTTCCCTGGGCTAATTTGTTGTGCTTACTTGAAAAACATAAGTAACATACCAAACTTGCATGGACATAGTCTAAAACTTACCACACAGAAGTAACCTTTACTGCTCAAACCTGAGTAAGCTGGCCCTTTAACCGCGCGCAGGTGCAGGCGATTAAACTCTACGTGCGATGCCGTCAATCAGAAGAGCAGAAGCCACAGCTACCGTTTTTTCTTCTTACCTCTCGCTGGAGTTTAGCTTTGAACCTGCTTTGTCTGGTAAGTTTGTCATTTCATTTTCTCATGTCATTTTTCACTATAAATGTTTAACGTCTTGGCTTTAGTAATAAGGGAAGAAATTTCTAACATATCAGTGGGCACAAAGGAGTCAAGGTATGCTATGGGCTGGATACAGCTATAAGTAGTTAGCAGAGAGGTTGGAGTCATGTTGCTATAATTTTAAGTCGTATGGTATACATTTTGTCATTGAAAAAATTCATGAAGTTGTCACTGCTGAGGTGACTTGGAATGGAACTTGGAATTTTTTGAAAATGACCCATTTCCTGAACTTAGATTTTCTTAGATTTTTAATATGTTAGTCAGGACATCTAAAGGTATTGAAATCAGTTGAAAGACCTTTTGTATCAATTTTTTAAAACACCAATATCTTTGTAAACTAACTGGTATTTAAGATACAGCCGCAATTAGCTTCATTCGATCATCTTGGACGCCATTTTGAAAATGACCCCTTTCCTGAATTTAGATTTTCTTAGATTTTTAATATATTATTAAGGTCACCTAGATGTATCAAATTCAGTTGACAAACCTTTTGTTTCAATTTATTGAAACCACAATATCTTTGTGAAGTGTTCAAGATATAGCCACAATTAGCTTCTTCAAACTATCTTGGACACCATTTTTAATATGACCCATTTTCTGAAGTTAGATTTTCTTACTTTTTTAATATGTTAGCAAGGACATCTAAAGGTATCAAAATCAGTTGAAAAAATTTGTATTAATTTGATAAGACAACAACATTTTCGTAAGCTCTTTTATATAGCCAGAAATAGCTTCTTCTGAAAATCTTGGGCTCCATCTTGAAAATGACCCCTTTCTTGGAGTCAGATTTTCTCAGATTTTTTAATATGTTACAAAGGACACCTAGAGGTATCAATATCAGTTGGAAAAGCTTCTGTATCAATTTGATGTGACAACTACATTTTTATAGGTCCTCAATAGTCAGTCATAATTAGCTTCTTTCGACTATCTTGGACGCCATCTTGAAAATTGCCCCTTTCCTAAAGTTAGATTTTCTTACATTTTTAGTATGTTATTAAGGACACCCAAAAGTATTAAAATCAGTTGAAAAAAAACTTTTGTACCAATTTGATCAGACAGCAACGTTTTTGTAAGTGTCAGAATTAGCTTCTTTTGGCTATCTTGGCCGCCATCTTGAAAATTACCCCTTTCCTGAAGTTAGATTTTCTTAGATTTTTAATATGTTATTAAAGGCACCAAGAGGTATCAAAATCAGTTGAAAAACCTTTTGTATCAATTTTTTTGGGGTTAGGGGGTTATTTTCCATATATTGACCCGTCTAATTACAGTACCTTGAAATGTGGCCTGGTCATAACCAGCCCCTCGGCCTAAGCTTCTCTCCGTACAAGGGTCTGGGATCTCTATTGAGAAAAGATTGCTTGCTGGAGATGTTTAAATTTAGAATGTTTGGATCAACCCTTGACTGATAGCCTACCATATTCTCGCTATACATTCTTAAAGTGGAGGTAGATGAAAATAAAAAGCGGAATTAGACTACATAGGAAGACAACAGCAAGGCTATTCTGTCTCTAATTCTTTTTCATTTCCCAATATGTCCACACAAACAGCTTCATGCCTCAGTCTCCCTTAGCTAAGAGAACAGCTGAGTGCTCTAGTCCGGCAGAAAAGGGAAGTCTGGAGCCTCATGTGCCCCCACAGAAGCAGATGCGGAGTGAACCTAGCCCAATGGAGGTGGATGAAGCCTCCACAAGTGGTACTGTAGATTAGTATGATTATCCTTAACATGTCTACTTGATCCTATTCCCACTCACCTCCTCAAGGCAGCCTTTACACCGTTGGCTGAGACATTACTTTAAATGATCAATAGCTCACTCCTAGTGGGACATGTACCAACTACTTTCAAGACATCAGTCATTAAGCCATTGATTAAAAAACCTAACCTTGACCCTGATGTTCTGGCTAATTACAGACCTATATCCAACCTTCCTTTTATATCCAAAGTACTAGAAAAAAATATTTTCAAACAAATTTGTCGCTTCCTGGACGATAACAAAATCCAGGAAGTCTTCCAATCAGGTTTTAGAGCTAATCACAGCACTGAAACAGCCTCAGTTAAAGTCTTCAATGACCTTCTTTCCATGGATAATGGTAATATATCCATACTTATTTCACTTGATCTTAGTGCTGCTTTTGACACCATTGACCACGATATCCTACTACACAGACTCGAACATACAATAGGCATCAGAAATTCAGCATTAGCCTGGTTCAAATCTTACCTCACTGATCGATACCAATTTGTACACACTCATAACGTCTCATTTTATCATGCCAAAGTTAAATATGGCATTCCACAAGGGTCAGTACTGGGCCCCTTGCTGTTCTCTCTCTATATGCTACCTCTGGGTGCAATCATTAGGAAACATGGCATTGCATTCCACTCATATGCAGATGATACACAGCTATATATCTCTATGAAGCCTAGCCACTGCACTCTGACAACCACACTCAACGCCTGTCTTGAAGACATTAAAGCTTGGATGTCAAAAGATTTCTTATGCTTGAACTCAGATAAAACTTATGTTATGATGATTACCTCTAAACAACTGAATGACAGCTCACTTCACCAACATAGCTCACTTAGCAGTCTTTCACTCTCATTTAGCTCTCAAGTGAAAAATCTGGGGGGAACTATCGATCAAGATCTCTCTCTGAATAGCCATGTAAAGAACATCTCTAAAACATCCTTTTTTCACCTAAGAAACATTGCTAAGGTTAGAAAGTTGTTGTCCTTTGAGGATGCTGAAAAGTTAATACATGCATTTGTTACCTCCAGACTCGACTGCTGCAACGCTCTGTTCTCTGGGTGCAGTAACACGTGCATTAAAAACCTACAGCTAATCCAAAATGCAGCAGCTAGAACACTCACTAGAACCAAGAAATATGAACATATATCCCCCATTCTTGCATCTCTACACTGGCTTCCAGTCAAAAGCCGAATTGACTTCAAAATCCTTCTCATGACTTATAAGGTGGCTTAGCTCCAGCTTATATTAAAGATTTTCTTGTTTCATACCATCCTGGAAGACCTCTGAGATCTCAAAATGCTGGTCTCCTTGAAAAAGTGGCTATATCTAAAACTACAATTGGGTGAAGAGCATTTGCCTATGGGGCACCTCTCCTATGGAATTCTATTCCTCTCTACATTCGCGAAGCGGACACTCTTAACACCTTTAAGTCTAGACTTAAAACCTTCCTCTTTGACATTTCCTATAATTAGGAATGGTGCATGGCATATCACCACTCCCCTTGGGCTTTCCTGGGAAGGACTACATCTGCTGTTTTTCCAAGGTGGCCACTGACCACTTACCTCACTCACGTCAGATGATGCGCTACGTAACTTTCGTAAGGCACTTCCGTGCAACGATCTGATGTTGAAGGCCATCAGAGAGATTTCAAGCCATTATTCTCTAACCGGACCAATCAGGGCCGCTGGCTGCTGTAGAGGGTGTGACGTAGCGAAGAAGCAACTGTTTTGAATCCAATCAATCAAACAAACGTAACCAGCGTCATCGGTTGGTTTCGATGTGGTTGGCTGCAGTGTACGTCAATTAAATTGATGGACAAGCCGTTTCCCCAGTTAGATTCAAGGATTTCTGGCTCCTGAAATAACTCGTCTATCGCTGAATATCAGATGTAGCGCTACATCTGACGTGAGTGAGGTAAACTGACCACCCCCTTCTGGGCTGGTGAGATGCCATACAACATACCTTAGCTATGCTGTGATAGCCTAGTGTTGCCACCTACTGCACACTTGCCATCCTGTACAATCCTCTTTCTCCTCTCTCTCTTTCTGACATACATGACACACCTACTGTATATATTGAAGTAATATACTCCTAGACTGGCCTAATCCTTTGTTTCTTTTGTTTTTCTTGCCTCTTCTGCCCTGATGCACAATCCGCTGAGTGGTGAACCGCCCGTCCCCCCCTGCCTCCCGGCCACCAACCCCTACCCCACGGATGCCGACCATCCTCCCTTTTCTCTCAGAGGCCCCATGATGGATCTGGCCTGACAGCCCCTGATGACCACTACCTAGATGGTGACATACACCCAATGAACTCTAATGCCACCCCAACTACTGACTCCAGCCCCTGACCCTTCTACCCTATTCACTGTCACACAAACTATGTACTGTATATATTAACTCAGACTACATTCAGTACCCATGCTATTCTGTGTAAACCATGGTCAATCAGACTACTGACATTACGGTTACTTTATTAGGCCTCAGGCAGGTAGGCTGAGTCCATGAGGCATGGATCTGCCCAAGGTTTCTTCCTAGAAATGAATTACTAGCAAAGTTTAGGGAGTTTTTCCTTGCCCCTGTTTCTCATGGATGCTTACCGTACTGTCTGTAAAGCGCCACGAGACAATGCACTGTATTTGAGCACTCTACAAATAAAATTGAATTGAATTGAATTGAATTGAATTGAATTAAATTAATTCCAACAACTTTCTTGGAAGGTCTCTGAAATGTTATGGCATGTTTCCTAATACATCTGTTCGCTTTCGATCGATTCGCTCGACATCTCACTATGGGACATGCCCCTTGCGTGGTAATTCGCTGAAGCCCAATCTAATCACGCCTTTAGGCCTAATTGGTCAGTGCAGCCAGGAGCCCCGCCCCTCCTGTCATATTCCTTTGCACAGACACAATCTCTCATTCTTCACCTCTTCACTCGCGGTGTTCATACTAAGCCCTGAATTTTGCAAATTTGCTAAGTTTGCTTGCTAGGTCTCTGCTATCGAGCTATCACTCGTTCGCCGGACGTCGACAGGTGTGCTTGACCTGCACCATTCTGGTAACACTTTACATTACAGCTCGGTAATAAGAGGGTAGTTTGGTGGTAATACGTTGGTAATTTCATGGTAAATAGTCTTAATTACTCATGTTACTGACTTATAACGGAATAATTACTGAATAATTTCCATGTCATTTCTAAACAATAAACACAATTTTTTTGAAGGTAATAAGGCAATAACAAAATGCTAATAATGAGGAATTACTTTCTAGTTATGATGAAAACATTCTAATGAAATGGTAAAATTCTGTGTTAATTTCCTATGTACTTTTATAGAAATTACATGGAATCAGGGCTGTGAAATGTATTATTGTCTATTTCAATTTAATTACAGTGTAATATCTACTCGAAAAATAAAAATATATCAAATAAAAGTGGATCCGTCTATTGTGATGGAAATATGACAATCCAAAGACAAATCATGAGAATTCAACAGTAAATATGACTTTTGCAGATTTATTCAACAGGAATTAACTGTAGATCATAAAATGGCTTAGGGTGGAGAGCTGCTATAGCCCATATTTGATCATTTAAACACTCAAAACATCGAACTCCACTTCAACATAAAAATATCATGCAGAAGTACCTACAGTACACTAATTACACAGCAAACCAAAGTTGCTACACATTTTGCTGAGCACTCCCATTATCAGGTGTCAATGATATAATTTAACCAGACATATGGTGTGAGGCATAGCATAAGATTAGCTTCTGGCTATTTCCTTAGTAAGTAAGCTAAAAGGAAATAGCAGTAGGTATCAAAATAAAAGATCCTCTTAAATTATACTACTATTGATAATGCATGGTGATAGTTATTATGGCAGTGAAAAAGATTAAGGTTGTTTAGATTATCAAGACTGTAATGTGCTAAATGATCAACTTAATTGTGTTTTGTTTCAAAAAGTAAGAACTTAAGACCCACTACACCTATTTTGACGCCTATCACTTTCCATCTCCACTTCCTCTGTCCTGCCAGCACCAAACAGATAATGGCTAGGCTAGACAAAGATTGTTGTGTAGGCTTTGGACATGAAATAAGTCAGAGGATGACAATCGCTACCAAACTGACCAAAATGGTGAAGATAAAAACAATTTTTTCAGGGTAGAGCTGCTTGTTTGTAGATATGGGGTTCCTGCTTGTGGATTTGGATAGGTTGGCTATGCTAATTAGCATTATCTTAAAATGATCCTGTAAACTATTTACTCAAGTCAAAATTGTATATGCATGTTTGGTTTATCATGGTTCAATTCCTTGTTATTACCATTTGGTTACTGACCTATTACCACAACAAATAGTGGGCTATTGTTTAGTAATAACATAAAATTGCTCTGTAATTTATCAGTTATTATTCAGTTATTACTCAGGGATATGAGTAATTATGAGTTGTTATCACAAATTCCCAGGTTATAACCACAAAACTACCCTCTTATTACCAAGCTGTAATGTAAAGTGTTACCGACTCGATTGCGTTTCCCACGCTTCTCCAGTGCTTG
>JAODXP020009275.1:0-13216 GCA_027497455.2 Sardinella longiceps | reverse complement strand
AGCGCATATCTCTATTTATAACACTAAAAATAAAATAAAAAAGTTAAAGAGAATTCGGAGCCAACTTTAGTGGTGTTTACTTTCATGTCGGGTCCCTCCAATTTGATTCTAGCAGCTTTTCAATCCATCCCATCATACTCATTACAGCGTCCTCACGCAGTGGTAGTGTGTCACTGGAGCACGATCTGTCTACAACGGTAGTACGCGAACTAAGTGCCTACTTCAAACTAAGTGCCCACTTCATATGCAACCTAGATAATATTATGTATTATCATTCAGACATCAAACTCATTTGTCAGAAATGCATAGTCAACACATGAACACATACACACTGTCTTAAGATATACAACACACACCAACACACACAAGCTCTCACACATACTGTATAGTCATAATAGTCATATTTATTTATATAGCACAATTTATAACAACCTGTTGACCAAAGTGCTCAAAATCAAAACAAAAAACGAACGAAAACATCAAAACTAAAAGACAAAAAAAGCACAACAGGAAAATAAAACAAATATAATATGTACATATTTACTTACATTAATTACATATGAAAAGGCAGGTTGTTCCATGACTTGGGCCCAGCTACTGAAAAAGCATGGTCACCTTTGTTTTACCGAAAGCAGTAGTTTATCTGAGGGAGCTTATGTAATCAGGGAGCTTGTCCATTAAAAGCTTTATTTTCTCATAACTTATATTTTCTAAAGAACAGTCTGAATTGGAATAATAAAAATAGAAAAATATAACCTGAATTCTGGGAGTGCACGTACAGTAAGTGTAAAAAGTCCTGTAGGCCATACATGTAGTGTGTACAGTATTTACCAGTATTTACTGAATCCATCTCTCATTCAGTGTAATTATGATCACAAGAGAGGAAGCCGGAGGCAGAGGTGCATTACAATGGCAGAGTTTCCAAACAAATGCACCAACCCCAAATCCTAAAGCGGCTGTGGCCACAGCTGAAATGACCGCATTATTCTGAAGGGCTGGTAGGAGGCCCGCCATGGGTGCGCTTCTCTGCTCCTGGTTGTGGTGTGTGATGACCTGGGGAAAACAATGTAATGTAGACATTGTAACTTGTGGCTGAAAAAATAAGCGTATGTGCGTGTATATGTGTCTGTGCACTTTCATTCATGTATATTATTTGCGTGCTTAGGCTATCTATGCACGTATGTACTGTACCTGGTTCAATGTTGGAACTGAGGTCTCCTCTAGTTGTTGTTGGTAATGGAATGGGTTCAGGGAGCAGCTGGGGGAGCTTGTTTCCTGGATGGGGATTCTGGTTGGCTGGGAGGACTCTGGACTCTGGTTGGAGTCGGGGGCCGGTGGATCTGGTGCCACTCTCTGGGGTTGTGAGATTTCTGCTGGAGGAACATCAGGGGCATCAGCTTCTGAGAATAACAACCAATGATTGCAAATGAGCATGTAAGTGTGTTGGTACTGTTTAGGGTGTCTACTTACGACGTTGTCTGAGGGATTCGTAAGCGTCTCTGATCTCCTGGGCAAGTGTACGGTGCTCACACTCCTCCAGAGCCCTGATGAACTCCTCAGGCCAGTTCTCTCTCCGCACCAGATTATCAAGCAGCACAGACATAGCGTATGTGTTCCCCAGTCTTGTACATGCAGCTTCCACTTCCTCCTACATCAGGAGAAAAGGACATGAAGGTCTTTTGGTAACATACAGCAATGTGCTGCAACAATGATGAGACAGCCAACAGGAGCGAAGTCAACAACTTCAAGCAGTGGTCTCAGGAAAACAAACTTTCTCTCAACTTTGCAAATACCAAGGAACTGATAGTAAAATTAAGAAAGAAAGGGGATCAATTGCCCCCATGATCATTAATGGTTCTATAGTGGGAAGGGTCAACAACTTCAAAGTTTCAACGTTTCAGTTGCATTCCAGTTAATGTTTGTTTATGCAGAACCCCAGATGACTGCATAAGATACATACTCTGTCAGTGTTGGTGAGACAGGATAGATGCAGCACCATTTCCCACGCTTTCACTTCTTTGGCAACACGGAACCTATTAGGTCGGATGAAATCCTTTGCCAAAATATCACTGAAGGATGACATTGGTCAGCTAATGGAAAAAAGGAAAAAGGGATTAATAAAACAGTAGACCTATAATTTAAAGGTGACAGGCCTATGTGTAATATGTGTTTAGATATTCTTAAATGACATAGAAAAAACTGTATGAACATTTAAACACCTAAGGACTGGTATTCATACACAGAGGTTATAAAAACTGAAATGACTATCAAACACACCACGACAGTGCAGACATTTTGGCAAAGACACAGTCCTAAACAGAAGCAAGATGAGTATTTTCATCAACCAACTAAAAACAAAATACAAACAAAATACAAAAGAGAGTTGCTTCGACTATAATAACTTGCTGTTAGACCAAACGTTGGTGTCCTGTGTGTAGGCTTATTGCTGGATCACGCCCTTAAAATGCACGATAGTGGAGATCTCCACTCGGAGACACACAGTAATATCAGGATATCGCCAGCGCTGTTCTCACAATCACAGTTTGATTGTTTTCTTCTGGCGATTGCCTCCTCCTTTTTTGACGAGGTGAGCGACCGCAGACTGCTCCGCGCAACGGTACACTTCCGCGATACACGGCACAGCTTTACGCGCCTATTGCGCACTGCCACAATCAGGTCTTTTAGCCAATAGTCAATGTTTTTCCTAGATAGCTACCACAGCAATCCTCAATCATGACTAAATAATCATTACTACGCTATTTTCGCTCCATAATGACCGTAATGAATAAACACACTAACCAGAAACTAATAGGATCCATCCTGTCCTAATAGCATGTGTAAGAACTTTTTTTACATAGTGACAACGACAGCTTTTCTATGTGGTATGAAAGTGGACCTGCACATCACAGAATATTCTAACTGTCAAGGACCTTTTACAGGAAAGGCATTTTCCAACAAATGTCAGAGTAAGCACACGGATGTGTTATTAATGGCAGCCATAGATTCAGATTCTTATTGGATGTCATAACACCTGCGCTTTCCCTGCCGATGATACAGTGCCAGCTTGCCGTTTCCGAAAATGCCTACTACTTGACTGCCATGTACTACTCGTATACAGATCTCTGCAGCTTCAGTCAGGTAGAGCACTTGTAGTCAGTGGTGTAGTGGGGATTTTTGAAGTGGGTGTACGCCCCCCCCCCCCCCCCAAAAAAATGCTTTATCTCAAGTCGCTTACATGATTGTTATTATTATTACATGATTCAATTTCAATACAGAACTTTTAGCTGCCAGTCCAACGTAGGCTATATCAGTGGTGCAACATTATAGTTTCCATTCAAGATTGATTTAATCATTTTATGATTTTAACATCATCCATATTCATCACGTAGGCCTACAAAACATGACTAACTACAAAAGCGCTCAGAAAGCGCAGACCTCCGCCAAGGCAATGTGGTCAAACACATTATAAATTCCAGATCATGTTCTGGATCACCAATCGCCACCAAAATCGAAT
This sequence comes from Sardinella longiceps, assembly GCA_027497455.2. Classification (NCBI taxonomy): domain Eukaryota; kingdom Metazoa; phylum Chordata; class Actinopteri; order Clupeiformes; family Clupeidae; genus Sardinella; species Sardinella longiceps. The sequence goes on along the minus strand of JAODXP020009275.1, from coordinate 9,702 downwards.
CACTTGCTTGTCCCAATATACACATTGTCCGAAAATTTCATTATAACAGACAAACAGACAGACAGACAGACAGACAGACAAACCAACGCAACCGACAACATAACCTCCTTGGCGAAGGTAAAAAAAAAAAAAAAAAAAAAAAAAAAAGCAAATGCCGTTATCTAAGTGGTGTAATGATCCGTGAACTAGTTTTGCTCCAACTCCAACATGATGATGCTATTAACACGCATAGAACAGTAAACTTAATGCTTAAGCTAGATACAGATACGCCTGACTATTCTATAAGCATTAACCTTACGGCAAACGACCTGCCTCAGTAGGCTACTAGTTGAACTTGGCTAAATTTACCGGTAACGTTACTGTTTTGGGCTACGAATCCAAAATGATGCGTTGTTCGCGCTTATTCAAAATCAATAGACTACACTGAAACCAACATTCAACACTTCAAAGCCCTTAGAACCACGCAGGCGCTGCCTTAGTTTAAAAAAAAGCAACGATATAACTGTAGAATGAGTTTTGGTTATGCATTGAAAAGATCAGATGCAATTTGGATAGGGGACTTTTATTGTGACGAGAGATAATGTGAGGAGGGGGCTGTTGTAGAAAAAGGGAAAAAAAGTTCAGGTGTGACTGCTTGTACTGGAGTTGTGGTCTTGAAGTAAAGTTCAGTAACCGTAGCCTGTCTCCTGGAAGTTATTGTGTCCCTCGTTGAGATTGGAGCTAAGACAAATAGTTCATCATACCTGGGAATCCAAATAACAAGGCTACAGACTGGTGGCAGCGGTGCTTGGCGGCTAGCATCGAACCTTGAATTACTTCGGTAGGACAACACAACAACGCTACTACTACGCTCCAGCTGCAGATTCCATCACGCAACGGAGTTCACACATGGTGAGACGCCAGTGAATTTTAATTGTGGGAGTCAACAGTGTTGGTTTTTGACGTAGCAAGCAAGGCATACATTCCGAACACGGCCATGAGTCTTCAGGGTGAAGGAGGTCGCGATGAACAAGACACAGAAGAGGGGCGGGCTGCTGCTCTTTTGATGTCTCTGTCTGCGTCACCGGGGGCTGCCGTTGCTCCATCGGCTGGTGCTGGTCCTAGTACCTCCTCCACCTCTCGAGTGCTTCATTACAAGGTGGAGTTACCTTCGTGTTTTCACGGGGATGGGAAGGATAAAGACAGTTTTAATCTATGGAAAGCTCGTTTTGAGTTGGCAGTTAAAGCATGCACTGATTCAGAGCAACGTGATAGGGCTACGCTTTTACCGACAAGACTTAGTGGGGATGCATTGGCATACTGGCTTTCTTTACCACCAACTACTCAAACAAACTATGAAGAGACTGTTAAAAAACTGAATGAAGTTTTTGGGCGTAAGCAATTTTTGTTACACTTTCAAACATTTGTAAATGCAAGACAGCGGCTCCCCAAAGAGCCTTTGGAGGTGTTCGCAGCTGAAATAACACGTCTGGTGTTAGAGGCATTTCCCAACTATGGTCAAGCTGCTCTGGACATGGAACGTTTTAGACGTTTTGTGGCTGGCCTTGATCCCATGTTACAGTTAAAATGCCATGAACACGGTGCCAGCTCATTGGAGGAGGCGCTGGCCATTGCTGGAAAGTGGGAGCGTGCTCAGGAGGCACTGCGCCTATCAGCGCCAGCTCAAGCCTCCACAATCATTCAATCCCCTACTGAGACTCATACCCCGTCCGTCACAGCCATGGTGTCATCAAAATCTGTGTCTGGGTCTTCAGAGCTGACACAGGTCATAGAAGATCTGAGAGCAGATGTAAGGGCACTCCGGCTTGAAGTCACTGATTTGAAACAACACAGACATAGACCAGACGTGCGTCAAGACAGGCATCGCTACCATGTTGACTATGAGCATGATGGGGGTGGACGCCAGTCTTACAGGCACTCTTATACACCACCAAGGTCACCAGAGAGGTATGCAGCAGGTTCCAGACCGCAAAGGAGGCCTTCACCACAGCTGGATGACTGGGAGCACCACCGTCGGTCCAGCCATGGGGGAAGAAGGCAATACTCACCATCACCGCCCACATCACCATATCGACCAGGCAGGCGGACAACTAGTGGCCCTGACTACAGCCGTCGTCGCAGCCCAGAGAGTTTTCAGCATGACAGCCACAAGAATGCTAGCAGTTATCAACGACCATACAATGCAGTTTATGGCCCAGAGGGTCACGCATCACGATCTTCCAGTCCATCGTTCCGCCAGGGACGCCATGCAACACGAGACCACCACCAGCATGTGTGTTTCAACACCAGGGAACGTTCCTGGCCGGAAAACGAGTAGTAGCAGACACTATGGGCCAAGTGTCTGCTAGTATGGAGAGAGAGGCCCTACTACATTCCCCATCTCAAGAGGAATTGCCCACAGCATATGTTTTTGCAGTATTGGAGGACACAGCTGTGCAGGCATTTATTGATACTGGCTCTGAAATTTCAATCATTAGTGAGACTTTACGTATGTCCATTCCTGCCCTAAAGAGAAAACAGCTGCATAAGTCATACATGTTAGCAAAGTCAGTAACTGGGCAATGTTTAGACACTGTAGGATCACTGACTGTTTCCATCAGACTCGGGGACAATGTGTTTACACACAATATGCAGGTAGTCAGGAATACTAGTCAACCAATGATTCTGGGCTGGGATTTTCTCAACACACACCATGCAGTAATAGATTTGAGGGAGAGACATTTACAGTTATGGAACCGGACTGTGCCCTTACTGTGCACTAAAGACATTGTTCCACTCAGATGCAGTGCGATTTGCTTGGAGCCTGTACATATCCCTGCTATGACCCAAATGAACATCCTTGCCAAAATACAGCCAACATGTGAATCCATAAATTCTCACTCCAGTTATGTGGGGCTACTGGAACCACATTCAAATACAATTCCAGGTTTACACATAGCACGTACAGTGTCTCAGGTGAATAATGGGGTAGCTCTCATTCGTGTAATGAATCCCACTGATTCAGATTGTGATGTTCCCAGTAACATTCTGTTAGGGGATTTTCATTCCTTGATAAAGCAACAGGGTGAGGAGTTTACTATGATGAGCCCAGCTGTGCATAGTGTACAGGTCCAACCGTCATCCAACCTCAAAGTGGATCTTAGTCAGTCAGTGCTTAACAGTGAGGACAGACAGAAATTGGAAAAACTGTTGGAAGAATATGCAGATGTGTTTAGTGCTCATGATCATGATTATGGTCGCACAAATGTTGTCAAACATACAATTAGGACAGGTGAGGCGACACCTGTTCGTCAAAGAGCCTATAGAACATCACCACGGATGAGAGAGGAGATGGAAAAACAGGTACAACAACTCCTAGCCTGTGACATCATCGAAGAAAGCTGTAGCCCTTGGGCTTCACCTGTAGTTTTAGTTAAAAAGAAAGACGGAAGCTACAGGTTTTGTATAGACTTCAGGAAACTTAATGCTGTTACAGTCAGAGATGCATATCCTTTGCCCAGACCAGCTGATGCCTTGGACAGTCTTTCGGGTGCATGCTGGTTCAGTACAATGGACTTGTCCAGTGGTTACTGGCAAGTGGAGCTTGATGAAAATGATAGAGAGAAAACAGCTTTCACCACTGGCAGCTCATTGTACCATTTCAAAGTCATGCCCATGGGGCTTACCAACGCTCCACCCACTTTTCAACGGCTCATGGAGCTCGTTATGCGTGGCCTGCATTGGAAAGTCTGTCTTATTTACCTTGATGATGTCCTAGTCTTTAACCACACCTTTCCAGAACATTTAAAGAGCCTTGAGGAAGTATTCACTCGCTTCCGGGCCGCTGGATTGAAACTCAAGCCCAATAAGTGTCACCTGGCTCAAAATGAAGTCTCCTTCCTGGGACATGTGGTTTCTAAAGAGGGCCTGCAACCAGATGCAAAGAACCTGGAGAAAGTGAAACACTGGCCTACTCCACGTAATCCCACAGAAGTCCGTGCTTTTCTTGGGCTGTGCTCCTACTATAGGAGATTTGTGAAAGACTTTGCTGCCACAGCTGCACCCCTGAATTATCTCACACAGAAAGGCATTGTTTTTAATTGGTCTGAAGACTGTGAGAGGGCATTCAGGGTGCTGAAGCAAGCCTTAATCAACCCACCTGTAATGGCCCATCCAGCATTTACCAAACCTTTCTTGCTCTACACGGATGCCTCACAGTTTGCCATTGGAGCTGTTTTGGCACAGGTACAGGACAAGAAAGAGCGAGTGATAGCTTATGCCAGCCACACACTGTCTTCCACAGAAAGAAAATGGGCTACATATGACAGAGAGCTATGGGCCATTGTGTGGTCTGTTAGACACTTTAAACATTTTTTGTCTGGCAGTCCATTTTCTATTGTGACAGACCATAAACCACTCCTTAGCCTGAAAAGGGGCCCATTGGACACTGACCCCACAGGCCGCAGAGGTCGATGGATTCTGGAACTAGACGTATTTGACTACCATATCATGCACCGAGACGGACACCGCCATGCCAATGCAGATGCCATGTCACGGAGACCGGATTCCAATGTGGATGACAGAGAAGTACAGTGTTTGTTGACCAGTGCTACTCCAGCTCCTTCACCAGCTCAGACAGACACCCTGACTTCAAACCCTGTTTTCACTGACACCTGCCAAACGCTGGCAGTTGATTTGGATGATCTGCGGCAGCAGCAGGGCACAGATCCATGTATTAGTGCTGCCATGTCTTGGGTTAAAAATGACAGAAAGAGACCATCACTTGGGAAACTAAAACAGGCCCCAGCTACCCTGAGAAAACTCTGGCATGAATTCCCCCGCCTAACATTATTGAACGGCATTTTATGTAGGCAGGTACAGTCAGATCTTTATCCAGGTACAGTCAGTTTTACTCACCAAATTGTACTCCCTGTTTCACTCATGCCTAAAACTCTTAGCTACTTACACGGAGACAAGTTTAGTGGACATTTTGGGGTTGCGAGAACACTGCATCGAGCACAAAGACTTTGTTACTGGCCTTATATGGCACGGGACATTACAAAATTCTGCTCTGAGTGTTTGCCTTGTCAGTCTCGAAATTCTCCTTCACCACAGGAGAAGGCTCCTCTTCAATCAATTGAAGCCACCCGTCCATTTCAGAAGGTTGCTACTGATCTCACTGAGTTACCTCTCACAGCTCGGGGACATAGGTACGTACTGGTTGTGATGGATTATTTCACACGGTATGTGAATTTATATCCTGTGGAAGACATGCGGGCCATGTCTGTGGCTCAATGCATTTTTGAGGATTATATCAGACAGCATGGTGTACCTGAATCCATCCACTCTGATCAGGGTAGACAGTTCGAATCTGATCTCGTGAAAGGGTTATGTCACCTGTTAGGCATTGAAAAAACACGCACGTCGCCGTACCATGCCATGTCCGATGGCATGGTGGAACGGCTCAACAGGACTTTGAAAGATCAGCTTGCGAAGTACCTCTATCAGTATGGAGAAGAATGGGACACACATTTACCACAAGTAGAGCTAGCTTATAATTCCAGTGTCCATGACAGCACGGGTTACACCCCTTTCTTTCTTGCACATGGAAGAGAACCTCATCTACCTGTGGACGTACTGTTGGGCTGTAACACAGCAAACACGGCGGCCAGTCCAGGCACGCCTGCTGCTTATGCCAGGGACCTTACAGCTCGCCTGAATCATGCTTTTGCAGCAGCTAACAACCAGTCCACTTTGTCAAAACTGCAACAGAAACAATACTATGACAAAAAGGCTGTATTTCATCCACATAATGTGGGAGACTTAGTGTTTCTGGATGATCCAGCTCAAAGAATGAATAAACTGGCGCCAAGGTGGAAGGGCCCATTCCAAGTAACAAAAAGAATGGACAAGGATGGAACACCGGGTGTAACATATGAAATCATGGACCCAAATACTTCACGAAGATGGGTGGTGCATCACAATCGGCTAAAGTCATACAGAGGAGATCTGAATGGTGTACAAGGACGATCGTCAGAGGGTGATCAACAAAATATCAGGACCTCTCCAGGTTGTGCACCACCAGCACCTCTCACTGCTTTGTCGGGTGCTTTGCCATACCGCCCACCCGTGCTACCGCCAGCGCTTCCACCAGCGCTGAATGTGCAGGATGTCCCGCGCATGCCCATGACTGCAGGAGAGGTGGCTACTCAGGCGTCAGGGCCTGTTGCACCACAGTGTTGTGCTGCAGAGCCGGTAGTGGAGCACTCTCTAGGCAATGACCGTGAACTGGTCGTACCTACCGTGGAAGCCTCGTCCTCAACGACCACAAGGACTGGACGTTCTGTGAAGTTGCCTACTAAATTTAAGGACTTTTGTTTGTGACTTTAATGTTTTATTGTTCATGCTGTACAGTTCCACAGTTATGTTTAGATTCTTCTTGATTACTAAATGCTATGCACGGATATAGCTTGCTGTGTTTTGATAGTGCAAACCATTTGAGTGTGTCAGAGTTTGTTAACTTTGTTGTGCCTTTATTTCCCCTCACAATTCCATAGTAAGAAACGGGGACGTTTCTTTTTGTACCAAGGGACGACTGTAGAATGAGTTTTGGTTATGCATTGAAAAGATCAGATGCAATTTGGATAGGGGACTTTTATTGTGACGAGAGATAATGTGAGGAGGGGGCTGTTGTAGAAAAAGGGAAAAAAAGTTCAGGTGTGACTGCTTGTACTGGAGTTGTGGTCTTGAAGTAAAGCTCAGTAACCGTAGCCTGTCTCCTGGAAGTTATTGTGTCCCTCGTTGAGATTGGAGCTAAGACAAATAGTTCATCATACCTGGGAATCCAAATAACAAGGCTACATAACATACATTTGTTGTATTAGTATTGGTTCAATCTAACGACACTGTAAAAAGAGCCACGCAGGTCAGAAGGCTGAAGAACTCGGTTGCGACCGAGGGTGTTTGTGTGTGTGCATGCGTGTGTGTGCGTGCCCCTGTCACATATTCCCCTGGCCCTGGTTTGAAATGTCTAGTCAGTGTATGCTATGGATGTTGCTTTCACCCTTGCGTCTGACGCCCACCACGTACAAATTCGTTTATGTTCACCATTGCCAATGCATGTGGTTTAATATAGAATTTGCAGGCTTTTTAATTTTTTTTTTTCCACGTGAGAAGTGGGTGGACGGCGTTCCCCCGCGTTCCACGCCCACTACACCCTACTTGTAGTCCATTAATTAATGAGGTTCTGCTGCTTGCATACCATGCTGCATACTGGGGAATTGATTAATTTGGGGAAGCAGTAGCAGAGGAGAATCTTTGGAAGTAGTGTAACAGTGTGTCATTTCGGAAATGACAAGCTGTGTCCAAAGAAGCGTACATCAACACATACTACTGCATACAAAACGACAGGCGCAGCACACTGACAATCTCCATAAAAGCAACGCAAAACGTACAATAACTGAAAAGGGACAACTTGTCGCTCCCGGATTTTGGGACGTCTATCGCATATGCGATTAAAGTTTGTTGTTAAACGATTAGTTGAATGATAACGTCAGAGGTACATAGCCCACCACAGATGGTCTCCTGACAACGAGACCCTGTGCCATAACTGTGCCATAGCGCAGTCCAGTCAGGCAGTCCAGCGGCCTCATGCGTAAAAGTAGTGTCACTCACATATGATCCGTCTACCGGGGCTTTTCGTCTACTGCGTAAAGTACGCGAAGGAAGCGCCGCCTTCGGAGACAAATCTCGGCCCCGAGACACGGACAATGCGCGCACCACACAGAACAGACATGCAGAACGACAATTTTCGCCAAGGCGCGCCGCGCCCCCCTCGGAAACCAGTGGTAGCCTACTTGCGCTTGCGTCAAAAAAAAAAAAAAAAAAAAAAGGACCTACCTTGTCTTAGCCAGCAGGTGAGCTACAGTGCTGCCATTGGCAAGCCAGTTTATATACTGTACTGTGTGGGCGTGGCATACAAAATTCGCTTGCCCTAAATTTGCGGGGAATTGTTTATGCACTCCTTCTACTGTGTCCGTGAGATCCAGATGCAGAAAATACTGAACATTCTGTAACCCAACCAACCCAACCTAGCGTAGCTTCTAACCTAACTAACCTAATTTACCTAACTTACCTGTCGCTGCCAGATTTTGCAATGTATCCGATCTACTATGGTACGTCCTTTTATAAAAGACAATTTTTCCTAAATCGGGTGCGATTGTTCAGTTCCACAGATGGTCCCCCAAACTTGGTGAACTTGGAGGTGACTATTGAAAATTACACACATGATCTCTGGATCGCACATCTCAGCTGCCATCCAAGCACCGAATCGAAAAACTTAAGAAGAATACGGATCCAACTTCAGTGGTGTTTAGTGCACTGTCACCGCCCAACATGACAGACCTTCCACCGAAAATGGTTGGATTTCAAGGACTTCATTCGGTTTCAATTTGCCCATAGCAGCGTCGATCCGTCTAGACCTATGCGGACGAAGCGCCCACTTCGGAAACAAATCTCGACGAAGAGATGGTACAAGTCAGCTCCCACACCGCTGTGCTGGTGCAATGTGTGAAACATACAGGTGAAGCATGCGCATCGAGCCCTCTTGCTTGAGGAAGTGCCTCCTTTTGGAAACTTGCGCTTGCATTGCTCCTCCTTCTGTAACTCGGTGCGATGACAAAAAATGAGTCGCCTACCTGTTGCCTTCCTCAGCAGGTGAGCTACTTTTAACCTCTGAACACAGCAATAGCCTATTCTACTCATGGGCAACCCCGCTATAGGCATAGGTGATTCATTTGGATACCTATAAATTACACAGTTATTAATGTATCAATCTCAAGACTCAAGACTTTGAGAACGATTTGAAAGGCCCAAAGACTGCGCGGAGCATTTTTAAAATTCATTATTTAATCGAGTTCGGCCTTAACACCTGATGGACTCGTCGCGTTAGTGTGCTCAAGACTCGCTTTTCACGGCAACGCAACGGTATACTTATGAGCGCAATATGCACCACAGGTCAGCAAGTGAGCTACTTTTAACCCGTGAACACAACAAATACTCTAACAATACTCCTTGTCCGTAATAGTTCCGGCAAGCTACGCAACCAAAGCGCCCCCCCCCCTCGGAAACCAAAGATTTGCTAATATCGCTCTGCAGCGACGCGAATGTAGGTTTCGAGTGTTTTACGCATGCATCATTCTTACTAACACGAAGCTCATTTTGTTTCGTCTTGTTATGTGTTTCCGTGTAGCCTATAGTGTAGCTACTGCGCTCTCCTCATGACAATACAGTTATTCTCAGTAGCCCCGAAAAACACACAACTTTACTATAGCCAAGTAAGAAGTATGACCAGGCTTTGCGCTTATAGGTTGTAGGTTAGCGAGCTCAACACTGAGCCCAGCCCACATTGAGGCTGCAAGTCCGTACCCGTAGTCCGGCTGTGCGCGTGCAATGTTCGCACCACACAGGTGAGGCACAAGGCGACACAGCCATTGGAAAACTGTGGTAGATGGCCTGCTTGGTGTTTAATTATTATTAATAATAATTATTATTTATTGTTATTATTGTTGTTAATGTTATCATAAACACGATAAACCATTGACTATAAATTTGTAACGAACTGACGTAATGATGTAAATTCCTCAAATAGAGTGTGCTACCCTCAGCCTCCCTAGAGAACGACTCGAGGCGACTGTTGAACCAAATTCAGACACATGATCACTA
>JAODXP020009274.1:2500-5000 GCA_027497455.2 Sardinella longiceps | reverse complement strand
GAGAGAGAGAGACACACACACACACAAGCACGCACACACATATTCAAAAGTGGAGCTTTGCACTGCACGTGATTCCCAAGCTTGTCAGAATTTAGGCTGTGGATTCTCAAACACACACACACACACACACACACACATACACACACAGACACAGACACACACACACACACACACACTTGAAAGTGTAGCTTTGCATATGATATCCCTGCTGGCACAGTTTTTAGGCAGTGAATGCACAAACACACATGTGCCCACAGACATGCACACACACACACACACACAGATACACATACACACACACACATACACGCAGACACACACACACACACACACACACACACACACACACACACACACACACACACACACACACACATACACATACACACTTACGTTTGCAGGTGGGGCTCTGTGCGTGGTCCCCCAGGTGGTCCTTGTGAATGGCCTCTGAGCAGAGCGCACACTGCATGAACACACCTTTGCTCTCACACTCCGTCAGGAGGTGATCCGTCAGACTGGAGATCTCCACCACCTCGGGGGACAACACACACACACACACACACACACACACACACACACACACGCACACACACACACACTTTCTAAGACAAGTTTTCTATTGACATCTGTATCATCTGTGTGCATGTATGTGTATGTGTGTGGTGTGTGTGTATGTGGGTGGGTGTAAGTATAAGTGTGCATGAACACACACGCTTACAAAGTAACATGTAGAACACACGTGCATGTTAGCTTAGTAAGTGTGTGTGTTCATGTGCACGTGTGAACATGTGTCTGTGTTTGCATGTGTGTACATATTGTATGAACAATGTGTAATTGAGTTTGTGTACCAACCAACTGCAAATATATGATGTAATCTGATAGGGGTGTGTGTGTGTGTGTGTGTGTGTGTGTGTTTTTGCAAACCTGTCGGCATTGCACACACCGTCTGAGAATACAACAGTGTTTCCAGTAGTGAGTATGTGTGTGTGTGTGTGTGAGTTTGTGTGCGTGCGAGCGTGTATGTTGCAAAATTGTCATAATTGCACACAGGGTCTGAGCATAGGACAGTTTTTCCAGTAGTGTTTGTGTGTGTGTGTGTGTGTGTGTGTGTATGTGTGTATTTTGCAAACCTGTCTGCATTGCACGCAGCGTCTCAGCATAGGACAGTTTTTCCAATAGTGTGTGTGTGTGTGTGTGTGTGAGTATTTTTGCAAACCTGTCTGCATTGCACGCAGCGTCTGAGCATAGGACAGTTTTTCCAGTATGTGTGTGTGTGTGTGTGTGTGTGTGTGTGTGTGTGTGAGTATTTTTGCAAACCTGTCTGCATTGCACGCAGCGTCTCAGCATAGGACAGTGTTTCCAGTAGTGAAGATCCAGGCCCTCCTCAGTGAATGACTCGTCCTTCTCGCCGCAGAATATACACAGACTGAACACACACACACACACACACACACACACACACACATATTACATCATACCCATTATACATGATATTCATTAAACTCAATAGCTTGTTTACAACACAAAGCTGAAGTACTAAAGAAAGGCATCCGTTTTTAAAGGCTCCCTATGCAAGACCAGCTATGGACTTGTTTCATACCTGAACATTCCGACATTCCATGGTAGTAAACTGAACATTCTATCATTGAAATGCATTAAATTTATGCCTCTTTTTGACTTGAAAAAAATGGGTAATAACATTTAAAACATGTCTAAATTCACTTTCTTTCAAATTATACACATTTGAAGCACACAAATTTGGAGGTCCCAAATAGATTGAAGCTTCATGCACATAAATGTAAAACCACTTTTATCTATTCGGGACCTCCAAATTTATGTGCTTCAAATTTGTATTATTTGAAAGAAAGTGAATTTAGACATGTTTTAAATGGTATTAGCCATTTTTTTCAAGTCAGGAAGAGGCATAAATCAATGAATTTCATTGGTAGAATGTTCAGTTTACTACCATGGAATGCTTTTAGAACCTCAGAATGTTCATGTGTGAAACAAGTCTATTCCATGGCTGTTTTCTCAGTTTACGTCAGGTTTGTGCTCATGTTTCTTTCTACAGAGCTGTGTCAACAACTCTGTGACACTTTGCTGTGGCTTGCCAGGCGGAATTTGCATTTTCCTCATCTCTACCCAGATGCGCTAGTTGGAGTAGAAACAACCACCAATCGACCCATAAAGTGGAACCATCATAACGACTTTTTTTTTTTTTAGTACTAGCTTTTACTAGCTTGTTTAGCTAATTATAATGGGAAATCTCACTGACTTGTTAAGGTAGCTGGTAGCAGGTAGAGTTGGTGGCTAGCTTGTTTAGCTAATTATAATGGAAAATCCCATTGATTTACTGATTTGTCGAGGTAGCTGGTAGCAGGTAGAGTACATGTAGGTGGCTAACTTGTTTAGCTAATTATAATGGGAAATCTCATTGACTTGTTGAGGTAGCTGGTAGCAGCTAGGTACTGCAGATGGCTAGCTTGTTTAGCTAATTATA
>JAODXP020009272.1:0-13090 GCA_027497455.2 Sardinella longiceps | reverse complement strand
ACTTGCTTATTGTTTCTCAAAGTTATCCAAGATTTTGGTGTCACTTAGGCCGCAGGATTTTGAGTCGAAAACTTTTAATGTAAACACAACACAACTTTTTTTTTTCTTCTTCATAAGAACGGTATTTGGAGGCATTGGAGTGAGATCAAACTGAGAGTATACATTCCATTATCCAAAATCCCGACCTCGACTTGTGCTTGTGGCCTCGCACTGCACTGAGCCCTGCCCCTGTAGACTTTTCCTCATTCAACATCCCAATTACAAATGTGAAAATAACCTTTGAATTGCACTTTCGCGAGATATTGAGAAATTAACTTCTGTCGTCAATGACGTTTAGCGCCGTCACCACGAGGCCACAAGCACAAGGGAGGACAAGAGTTAGGATAATGGAAAGAACCCTAAATAAGCTACTCTGGTACTATAACACCAGATTGGAATACTCTTTTTAGACTCTCTGATGCGCACTGAACAATCTAGTTGTGTTGGCTTGCTAGGGGTCGAAAAATGGGCTCAACCTTAGCCTACAACAGCCAATATTATTGAATGCTCCCACGTGCCTGCTTCCTTTACCTTGACTTCACATTTTCCATTTGTCTGTCCATCCAGGTTATGGGCCGAAGTCAACGGAGTTGTCTCCTATCACTACGTCAGCCTATTTAATTTCATGGAGCAGCAGGGCATATTATACTCCCTAAACAAACTACATCTCTTCTGTCTCCATTACATTTACCTACCCTGCATCCAAAAGTTCAGGGAGCAATGGAACTACCACGGGCTGTCCACTTAGGATGGACAAATTCCACTACAATTATGGCATATGGGCATAGTTAGTAATGCTGCACTACCTGGCACTTACCTGGTGGGAAAAGCCCTCCCTACAGCTGCTGTAAATTCAGTTGAAGAGCTCTACCCTAGACGGGAGTACCAGCCACTGACTCGTTCAGCAACCCCAGAAGATCACGACTGGCTGCTGAATCAGTTCCAGGTCTGCTTCACTGGGATATCCTGGCTGCTGTCCCCTGAGCCTGAAGTCCAACCGGACCCACTCCTCGATTTGTCTGTCCACCGTATTATTGCTGCACACAAACGCCTTGGCACTGAGGCAATCTTGGAGGCTATGAAGCTGAGTGGAGAGCAGATAATGTCAATCCAGGTGGCAACTATGGGTCAGAAGGACAGTCCTCTCTTGCATGCGTTAAGGAAAGGTCGTCTTACTGCAAGCAAGTTTGGATCTGTTCTTACAGCAAGACGGCTGACCCCATCCCTCATAGCCAGGCTCTGTGGTGATCAAGACCTCTGTCGGGTACTTGCCTTGGAATGGGGTGTAGTTAATGAAAAAGAAGGTGTCAACGTGTTTGTCCAGTCAACAGGCATGGAGGTCAGTGGGTCTGGTTTGTGGTTGACGGACTCTGGGGTTTTGGGTGCCACTCCTGATGGTCTTGTAGGTGACACTGATATAATGGAGGTGAAGTGCCCATACAAATGGAGAGACCATACTCTGACGAAGCAGCGAGTGACAAGTCCTTCTACTTGTTCAAGGTGGATGGTGCTGTGGACGAAAGAATGGTGAGATCCAAACATCGATCCGAGATCAAATATCCAAAATAAGCCAGTCAAGTGGGGAATCAAGCTCTGGGTCTTAGCAGACAGCTGAAATGGCTATACATACAACTTCAATGTGTACATAGGAAAGAGGACTGGACATCAGCCCAGCCCCAAGAGACTGGTGTATGACACGGTTATGAAGCTTGCAGCACCACTCTTACATCAAGGCTACCACCTTTACCTTGACAATTTTTACACCTCGGTCAAATTAGTAAAGGACTTATTCACTTTGGTACACCATGTCTACTGGGACTGCAGTCAAAAACAGAAGAAGCTTCCCCAACTCAATGAAAAAGGGGAAGGAGTGGGCCAAACAGCAACAACGTGGCAAAATGCGCTGGGCAAGAGATGCCGTGTGTTTTGTTCAGCAGTGGAAAGACAATCGAGAGGTCACTGTGTTGCCATCCAGTGATGATGTAAACATTTCTGTCAGTCACGTGTAAGGAAAAAGTGAACGATCGCTGGCGCACACTTCAAGTGAGACAGCCAAAAGCAATCACCAATTACAATAACTTGATGAACGGAGAAGATTGGTCAATTGTTAGCAAGTAATCATGTCTTGCGGAAATGTATGAGGTGGTGGAAAACTTGAATGATTAAAAAAAAAAAAAAAGTTTGGTTGCGTTGTCCTCTCTCCCAGTGCAAGCATGATCTCCCTGTCAGACATGATGTCCTTTTTTAAGGACGATAATAAAAGTGTGGAAAGGGGAGAAAATCATTTTAAATCAGGGCATGTTTTAAGTTGTTCTGTAGAACAGGGGCAGCTTGTGGGTTCTGTCAGAGCTAGCAATGAAGGACAAGACCTACAAAGTTGTGGTGAATTTTGTCATCCACATGGTGGACATTTACCTCACTCACGTCAGATGATGCGCTACGTAACTTTCGTAAGGCACTTCCGCGCAACGATCTGATGTTGAAGCCCTTCAGAGCGATTTCAAGCCCAATATTCTCTAACCGGACCAATCAGGGCCGCTGGCTGCTTTAGAGGGTGTGACGTAGCAAAGAAGCAACTGTTGTGAATCCAACCAATCCAACAAACGTAACCAGCGTCATCGGTTGGTTTCGATGTGGTTGGCTGAAGTGTACGTCAATTAAATTGATGGACAAGCCGTTTGTCCAGTTAGATTCAAGGATTTCTGGCTCCTGAAATAACTTGTCTATCGCTGAGGATCAGATGTTCGCGCGTAGCGCTACATCTGACGTGAGTGAGGTAAGGTGGACATTGCTGTTATTCACAGATACTATTTCAGTTGCACCGTGCTGAACACCCAGACAATGTCTTGCTACACAGACGGGGCAAGTATGGGATTGCGGAGTCAAGGGAGGAGTTGACCAGGTCTAGATGAGTTTGGCCATTCCCCTGTACTAAGACCACCGAAAAGGGAGCCATGTCTTTTTGACACATGCCATGTACTTGGCTTCAGTGATAAAAAAAAGAAAAGAAATTGCAGGGTATGCTATGCAGCCGGAGAGAAAGAATATAAAGTCACTTCTTTCTATAAAGCTCCTCAGTGTCAAGTGTTTCTGCATTGCACTTCTGTTAAGAACTGTTTACAAGTGTGGCATAGCAGAGAGTACCACAAAGAAGTTTGAGGATGAACTCATTTCATTCATGTGCGCTCTCTCTCTCTCACACACACACACACACACAATTTGCCATCACCTTAATAAGATTCCAATCACTCATCTAGTGTTCTCAGAATAAGGCCCGAATCACACACAAACTGCGCGTTTGAGGTGCGGGAAGCAAGTTAGCAAGTGGAACTAAATAATTTGGAACAACATAGACTGAACACGAATCACTTTACATTGAGTCAAAGGTACCTGAGATATTACTTTCGGTTTTGAATAATGAGGTTCTATTGATTCAGTGTAAAGTACAAATTATTTTGTTCCACTCGCTAACTTCTTCATTTAGCAGGCTAGTTCAAAAGGGCTATGCTTGAATTCACTCCGCTTGAATTCACTCCTTTAACTGTAAACATGGATTTGACATTGATGTCATATATTTCTATGTCTATTATACTGCTAAACTGTTCGGGTCGGGTTCGGTCTTAATTTCTGTCATTTTATTCGGTCTCGGGCCGGGCTTGCGTGGTTATTGACTGATCAGGTGATGCATTTTGATTAGCGCGAGATAGATCACGATAAATATAATTAATTTTAATTTGTCAAGAAAGACCAAGTGGCCTGAAGCCTACAGTCAATAAATTATGTTAAAAAAAAGTTTTAACAACCCAATTTTGCCGTCATTCATTGTGTGCGGAACTGCCTGCCTGACCCCATCCACGCAACACATAGGATTAATTCCCAACATGAAAACAGGGGCAGGTTGTAATACGGGAGCACAGCAGCAATTTAAATGTTCTACTCGCCAACAGCATGTTGCTCTTCATTTCTTTCGGGAAGGTTTATCCATATTAGGCTACTGCTTGAATTTGCAAGCTCATATCAATTTGACTGATTTCTCCGCACGAAAACAATAACTTTTCACAGACTTTACAATGCATTGCGTTACCTTGCATAGGCTTATCGCAAACCAATGCCAGATTCACGTTAGCCTATATTTTCAGCTTGCGCAGTGAAAGTAAGTCTCACATTTAAACATTATTTTGTTGCCATTGTGCGGGGTCCGGGGATCATATGTCTAGGGGCAGCAAGGCATTGGATTATTTCCTAACATGAACAGTAGAAAGTGACTGCATGCAAATATGAACTTTGTACAGTGTTAGGATTTTTTACATTTTCATCGAAAAAAGTGGGGATGCAAATGCATCCTTGCATCCCCGCTTCCAGTGCCCATGGCTGTGTGCGTGCAGTGGAATTTGTCGGGCAGTAAACGGGTTCGGGCAGAATCCTGTCGGGCTCGGGCTGGGCCTTACTTTTAAGGCCCGATTAAAGCTCTAGTTTGGTGTCCACAAATGTACAAAGAGTTTGTTTACAAGTTTTGTGTCAGCATGATGGAGGGACCAGTAAGACAGCTGATTCGAGTGCCAACTGAGCGTGGAGCTGAGGAAATTGCCCGAAGGTAGGCCCGTTTGTCAGGTCATGACCTTTCCACATAGGACAACATTTTAGGCTATGCAATATTCCTAGAGATGATATTCCTGCTGTAGCCTAGCCTACCTCACATCAGTGAGCGAATCATTGGGCTCCAAAACTTTTACAACTTTTGACGTACAGAAAACAGCTAGTTAAAGAGCTCTTTTGATAAACCATACAGAAAATCTGTGCTACTAAAACTACTGCCCTCAAACATAACATAGAGCCAGCCGCTCCAAGAGTCTTCATGCAGTTAGCAAATTACGAAACAGCTTACTCTTCTCCACCACCATGTCCATGGATAGCAGTGTCATTATTAACATTAGCCTACTAGTAGTGCTAGTGTAACTCGTTTTGTATAATGAAATCAGAAAAACAGTAATAACATTACATGTACGATAAAATAGGCGTAAGACATCAGTGACAATCCTGTTTGAACAACTCTGCATGATCTGTTTGCAGACTTAATAACATTAACATTGCAAAAATACTGCAAGATTTGCTCGGGTTAACCACCCTCCAACTAATGTCTACCTTGCATTTATGATAGCTATCAGTTCAAGCTCCAAAGTAGCAAGCCTGTCATGGGACACGTAAAATACATACATGTTGTTAAGTGTCAGGATGTTTATCTGACGTTACCACATGATAACGTGTTCTTGGGAGAAAAAAAAAGCTACAATAGCCAAGACCAGTAATTGAAAAAAGAGCTCAAAATAAGAAGCACTAGGCATTTTAGAGGAAGGAAGTATTGATTCTATATGATTTTCCGGTGCTGAATCAATTTCTGCTGTATAACAAGGTGTAAAAGTCACCGTTTAGCCATAAACAATGAATAACAAAATTACTGCTAAAAATCGATTTTTCTTTTCTTTTCAAATGAGCATAACTGTTCTCAGGTACACAACACCTACAGAAACCAAATTTGTTTGAAACGTCTCATCTACGATCAAATCTGTGTGTGACATTTGATAAACAAGGCCCCAGTTTGAGATTTCGCTGCGCAATCTCCGGTTTGATCTCCGGTCAGCAGCCGCGCAGTTCCGTCCCCCATGTCTGCTCCCTACGTGCCTGACATTGGCAGCTTAAGATCTTTTCTAGGTGAGTGGGTTAGAGTGGATCAAGGGGTTCACACACGTAACTTGCTCATTCTGGACTCACTCTGACTCTGGTCATTTCCCTTCCTTCCCACAATCTGTTAAGTCACCTACCTCCAAAATTCCTTGAGCTACCTCAGCCTCAAGGCGGCGGTCAGGACAGAAGTAGGTCTACACCTCTCTCCGCACACCACCGACGCACATTTCTGTCAGAAAACCCTCTTTTCTGACCGGAATTTGTAATTAAACTTTGTGGAAATGTTGCTGCAGGACATTACGCCAGACCTCTTAGTTATAATAAATTCACTATAGTCATCCAGCGACATATTTTAATTTCTAACTTTCTATACTCAATTTCTAGGTTCTGCTTAAGTTCGTTCAAGTTCACCTTCAAGTTCAAGGGCGTCAGTTTGGTTTCTGAAGTGCTGGGGACAAAAACACTGATATACAGCTTGGTTCCAAAGTGCTGGGGATAGAAATTTCTTAATGTTTCTTTTATGCTTCTGTCTATACAAAATTGCAACATGTAAGCCTATCTTCTCGCAAAAAAAAAAAAAAACTATTAGGCCTATCTAGGTGATACGTGAGGAATTTATGTTTGGACAGCTTTGCGCACGCGAGTAGCGCTTGCAATCTGCTGCGCTCTCTAAGTCCATAACTTGTCCATATCTTGCGCACACGTGAGCGCAATGGAAGGTGAAGGGAACAAGAGGCTATGCTCTAGGCTTTGCGTCTGCATTAAATTCGCTTCGCAGATTTCCTTCCTTTGAGGTGATGTCATCTTTGTTCACGATTGAACTATCACTTGAACTAGAACAGGCTAGACTTAACGGTTGACGACGACTTTACTTGCTTTGAAATAATTCTTGGGACATTAACCTTTCCAAAGAATAATAATAGGCAGAAAATGTACGGGACTAATTCAAAAGAAAAATAGCTGCCCGGCCAGTGATGCAGAATGACGCTGCGAAAGTTATGCTTTTAAAAGTCATTAAACGTCTCGAAAACAAACTCAATGGTTCATATGAACTAACTGCTCTATTAGTCCCAATGTAAATGATTGTAACCACACAGTTTGATAGCAATTTAAGTCCCAAACAAAACGTTAATCTCTTGGTCATCAAACGTCGGGCTGAACGGTTAAAAGACTCTACTTCCCCAGCTGATGCGTCTTCAAACAAAAGCTTGCGGTAAGTTCCTATAACTTCACCAAAGTCACTAGTCTTCGATTCAGACTTTAGCCTAGGCTACATGAACACGCAGAAGTAGTCTATGTCTGATCTTGTAGGCCTACAGTATGTAACATGACCTACACTCACTGAGGCTACCACAAAGTAAATGTTAGAATTTGCGCTGATCTTTTTTTTTTGCCTTAAGTGAGATTGGCTTTATTTTTGAAAATTCTCTGGCAGTGGAGGAATTCTATATGAGCGACATTATTAATTGCGCAAGCAGACAACTTTCCTTGGGCTATTCGCGTGGATATCGTAGCCCTGGCATTTACGTACCATGGTTAGAGATTTTCTGTTAATGACATGTTATTTTAAATTGTCAATAGTGATGGGGACAAAATCTGTCATAACAAAATGTCCCTGGGACATATCCCCGGCGTCCCCGGCTAAAATGACGCGCTTGAATATAACATCTTCCGGGTAAATATAATGATACAAATGCAAAAAACGGTGATTAAAATATGCTCTGGAAGTTTAATTCCCTATTTCCATTCATAAGCATGTCAAAGAAAATCAGAAAACGACTCATTCCTCGTTTCTGGGTTCGGAATAAGAAATCAGGAAACGAAAATCGGGCCTATTCGGTCCGTGTACGTGGTGGCCATTCGATTTCTCGGAAATGAGGAACGAACCAATTTCCGATTTCAAAACGGGAAACGAGAAACGGGTCCTTTTCTGAAATCCATTTGCGTGCGCATCAATGGGTATTCGGGGAAATAAAAACAGGGGCAATTTTCTATCACTGATTTTGCATTACAATGACCCGGAACTATACGTTGTGTATGATTATGTGTGCTGACTGTACATGATTCATTCATTTTGCATGCTGCGCAGTAATGGAGTCCTTTACTTTGTATCGCGGTCCTAAGCGAATTCGTATAAGACGGGAAGATATGACCGTCGACAAAATCGCAAGGATTTTTCAGGTGAATAAATTAAATATAAAGATGGTTCGCCATCCTGTAAATATTGTGTATGTTTGCTTGTTAATATTTGTTCAACAATTGCAACAGTCCAGTGTGGTCATGCATGCTCCTGCAACTGTCATGCATGCTCTTGCAAATGCTAAAGTCGAAGTTCTCAATTCGCATTGTGAAAAGAAGCAGACCGTCCGATCCAAACTTCAATCTATGGCCGTAATGGCAAAAGAGTGTTGTTGACGTGCTTTTTTATTAAATGGCATGCCTCGTTTGCAAAGGTATAGAAACAATTATCTTAATCAACAGTAGGTGCACTTTGAAGTTGTGAATGGACACAAAGCTGAGCAATTTGTAAGAAAGAAACTACATTTTGTTAGGTCCCGGGGTAGCGCCAGGAGAAGTTTTGGAGCAATTGCTTTATTGTATTTTATTATGAACCTCTGACCTATCCGTTTGTTTAACCCATTGATGCCTAAAGCGCCTGCAAATAACGCATGCTGAATGCCTAAGCCCTTGTTTGGAGAGTTGCCCTCAGCCTATACAAACCTAAATATCTCTGCCTCTATTGCACATAAAAACATGGAATAAGTTGCATTTGTTGCAGTTGAAACCCTAAGTCCCCCATCTTGCATTACAATGTGTTCATTCAGCTGTAACATGCCCACATATTTATTAAAAATGCTAAAATGTCAAGAGCCTGAATGCAGCGTAATACAGTATGTCATTCCTGTGCCAACGGTCAAACAACATGTATGAGTCATCAGGCTACAATGGGTGAAGTTCTGTAGTTGACTTCTTATGTACTGCTTATGTTGCGTAGACGTGACGTGACTAATTTATAAAATGTATTTATCTTGTCATTTTGTCTTCTGCAGCAATCTTCGTTGAGCCACAGTTCGCTGCATGTTGTGGCTCCTTGGTGGGCTGTAAGCTGTGTGTGGCGCAGTGGTGTGCCAACTCTGATAGCTGCCTCAAATGCCGGACCGAGGGGTTTTCTGCAAACCTCCATGTCGTAAGATTTTTTTCGCGAATGTGACGTGCCAGAGTGAGAGAGTGATGTAAAATACATGTAAAATAAAAACATGATAAAATGTAAATGTTTCGGTGGTCATTGTTTCAATCTGTCGGGTTCCAGTCAGGTGTATTACCTCCTATTGTCCTTGCAGTGTATTTGACCCCATTCAGTGTTTAACATCTTAGAATATGGCGACGGCCCGTTCTCCGTTTTCCTATTCCTGATTTGAAAACAGAAATCGAATGGCCACCACGGACCCTATTCTCGTTTTTCATTTTCCAATTTCAAAAAAAAAAAAAAAAAAAAAAAGCGGGAATCCGATTTTGGATTTTCCGGTTCAGAACGGAAATGCCATTTGATTTCCGTTTCAAACTTGGTAAACGAAAAACGGAGAACCACTCGTTTCACGTTTTTTGTCTTGATGTTGGAAAACAAAAAACAAGAAACAAACTCATTATCCGGCTGTTGTGGATGACAGATGCTGGTAAGAGAAATAGGGAACCTTATATTTGTAGCTCAAGTTGCTAAATGTTGTGTTGCCATGTTACTATTTTGGCAATACTGGTCGAGTCACTCTGGATTTCTGTAAAGTAATAATCTGGAGTGACAACACGTAGCCCTGCTGCACAGTGCTGTGCTAAAGACAGCCACCACAATGACCGAATTTCGTGCAACGCATATCGAGATGGCGAAATGGTAGCTAACACTAACAGAATGGGGAATGTTTAAAATTAAATCTAATTGTTTAGGTTTCGTTTTGATATGCCCGCTTCGCTAGCAGCTGCTGTTTTGCAATCTTGATCTACATTGCATATACTTTGTTATGGGAGAGAGTATAAGCGGCCTGTGGCCGACCCCACTTAGCCATCTCTGAGAGATAGAACCTTTATTAAACCCTCTGCAATTTTTTTATTATTATTTGTGGGCATGATGCGTTAGGGTACCATAGTAACCCACGTGGGTATGACAGGTGATTAGCGGACACGGATATCGGATATGAGCTCTTTAACAAGCAACGTAAATGCGGTCGATAGTCAGTTATCAGATGTTGATCAGTTATCAGATTTGGACTGCAGTCTGAACATTAGCTTTAGAATAGGACAAGAGCTGAAAGCATAGGTTTGGTTTATATTACATTGTTTTCAGATCGTTTGTGATGAAATACAATGTTTAAGATTGACATTTTGACAAACACTTCTGGTTGTGTTGTGTTCTATTCAGATGTGGTTTGACAATAAAATATGATGTAGCTTGCAGCTCCAGCCTAGCATAGATCTTTGAACCGAATTAGACCAGTAGCATCGTGCTCGCTAGCATCACGCTTAAAAGTAACAAAACATTCCGGTAATTTTCTCATTTCTGCGTAATGATCAATGCACGTAGTGCGGTGCAGCACACTCATATCACACAGCCCCTGAAAATAGTCAACCCAGTCTCCCAATGAAATTGTAGCAACCTTACAAAATAGCATGGCATTTACGGAAATTTGGCCAGACAGGAAGGTCATTTTACTGTGTATATTGCCAAATATTTGTTGGCTAGCGAGCTAATGTTAACTAGGATTCATAGGTACTAGTAAGCTAACATTATACAGTAGCCTACGCTGTGTATTCTTCCCTGGGCACCAGTAGTGTAGTGGTATCATACAAGATTCCCATTCTTGTGACCCGGGTTTGATTCCTGGCGGGTGCAGGACTTTGTAATCACTGAGTTATTTATTTATAATTTATACATTGTAAAAATTTGGGTGCATCTCTAGTAGGGCGGTGGTACCGCAGTGGTTAAGAAGCCTGACTAGTAAGTCCTGGAACCTAGTATTTGTGGTTCGAAACCCGGCTGCCACTGTGGTGCCCTCGAGCAAGGCACTTTGCCCTTTGCTCTTGGGGACACCCAGAAGAAATTGTAAGAAAGAATAAACTAGGTCACTTTGGATAAAATCTCCAGGGTTAATGGTGTTGTTTGATCCCAATGGTACCTTCCAGGCAGCACAGCCTAAAAGGCAGTCAGTCCTTCTGGGATTTCGAGATTTCTTTTGTGATTTTTGTGATCAGAATGACCTTAATTTCCTTACAATTTGCAAGGAATTTTGCATTTCTTTTCTCCTCTTGGTAAACCCCATCAAAGATCTACATATGTTTAAATGGCCAGGGGTTCCCAAATTCCTGGAGGGACTCACCCAAAACCCAAAACTGGGGGCAGTAGTGCCTTTACGACAGCGCTGCCTAGAAGGCACCGTTGAGGACCAAAGAAAAACAAACTTCAGCTAAATGAGTGAGTGAGTGAGTGAGTGAATGAATGAACGAACAAATAAATAGATAAAATTTACAGTAGGCTAATGGTATTTAAATTATTCCCCCCCCCTCCCCCCTCATTATTTCACTTAAACAGGCATCAGGTAAAGGGATTTGTGGGTCCACTCACTTGACAGCGGCCAAAAAAAGATCCAAATCCTCGGCCTCCATAGTTGAGGTCTGGGAAACATTACCAGTGCCTGAAAGCCAGAACTGCGAGAATGAGGAAAAGCTTCTATCCGCATATTGAATGAGAACCATAAGACTTTATAACACCTCTTCCTCTATCTATTTATTCCTAATTTATTTCTATTCATAATATATTTCAACACTGCAAGCATAGTCATTGGAGTCAGTAGGCAAAGCATTTCACTGCACATTGTACACTGTATAATGGTAACGTGACCAATAAAATTTGAATTTGAAATTTATTACAAAACCCGGATTCTCAGCGGTGTATGCATTCACTATTCCATAAAATGGAATGGATTCTTTCGCAATAGAGACAACTATGAGAATAGATTAATGGCGTTAATTTATTTATCGCCCAATAAAAGTTTGGCATTAAGGCAGCGCGTTAAAAGACTATTAAGACTTAAAAGACCATTATTCATGTGATGACTTACACGATGAAATCATGTATACAGTATATAGTATTATGTCATAGAGTACTGTGTTTTGAAAAGAACAACCATTAGATTTCGAGACAGATTGAGACTATAGATTCTAGACAATGGAAATGTTGACGCCTATTTTTTTTTTTTTTTTTTTTGCTGTTCAGAAAAATATATCCGTTATTCACCTTATGCAGCCCCGCCCCTTTTTGTCTTTTTTTCTTCCGCGTTTGCCCTCCGATTGTCTTGGAACTTCCGTTAGACGCTGCCTCTCCTTCAAATCAACGTAATTTTCATGAAATACCACCATCACAAAACTCCTTATTGTAGCCGTAGAAACACCGTTTTTAGTGCTGAAAACATTGTTTATCTGACGACGAACTGTTCTAACTTTATTGATGGATATAGTGAGCACAACTTCACAACAAGACCACTTATATTAGACCGTTAAAACACCAAATATCACAACGCTAAGTCAATGCGTTGCTAGACCGGATGTTGAATGACAATCATCATGGCAGTGCCCATGTTTACCCGTGGAATAAGGTGAATAAAGTAAAAAGAGGCTTACATGAACAAAGGCGTCATCTAAGGTCTTTACAGCGTTGGCTGGAGGGAGCCCGTGCCAACACCTTCTCCACTTTTTCTTTATGGATTTTCTTATAGGGCTGTCTCCCCCTTACCTCACTCACGTCAGATGTAGCGCTACGCGCGTTCATCTGATATTCAGCGATAGACGAATTATTTCAGGAGCCAGAAATCCTTGAATCTAACTGGGCAAACGGCTTGTCCATCAATTTAATTGACGTACACTGCAGCCAACCACATCGAAACCAACCGATGACGCTCGTTACGTTTGTTGGATTGGTTGGATTCAAAACAGTTGCTTCTTCGCTACGTCACACCCTCTACAGCAGCCAGCGGCCCTGATTGGTCCGGTTAGAGAATAATGGCTTGAAATTTCTCTGATGGGCTTCAACATCAGATCGTTGCGCGGAAGTGCCTTACGAAAGTTACGTAGCGCATGATCTGACGTGAGTGAGGTAAGTTAAATATGTGAATGGAAAAGTAGAGGTTCTACATGTGTCATTTTTGCAATAACTGAACGAGTTATGGTAAATGATATGATATGCTCAGAGTTTTGAGTCAGTCTGCAACTGTGAACTTCCTATAGCTGCAAAGTTTTATGAATGTATTAGGGTTTCATAGGCACGTAACTAATATACCTAGCATAAATCAAATCCGCTCTACAAAATAAACTGCTCGTTTCTAAA
>JAODXP020009271.1:92500-132004 GCA_027497455.2 Sardinella longiceps | reverse complement strand
TTGAATGAGACACAGTCCAAGGATGAGTTCTTAGTGGGCAGACGAGATCATCATTAGTCAGAGACAGGCTGACTCTATGATCAGGGACTGTTATGGGATGCTGATTCAACAAAGAATATTTCCAAGCAGTCCATTGTTTCTCCTTTTCTGATGGAAGTGGGCAACAAGTAGAGAGGTCTTGCATAAGGAAGGGCATTTTAACTGGAGAGGTTTGAGACTTGTGTCTTACGTGTAGATTTTTCTGAAGAGGTAGAGGGTCAGTTGTCAGGCTCGAGTCTGTGAGGTCTTTTGTTAGTTTGTTGGCTGGGGGACCGTGAGGTGCAGATAATGTGTCCTCATTGTACATATTGCTGAGATCTGGACTGGGCTTTGATGGTTTCTTTAGCAGTGTGTTGGTTTTGTACGTTGTTACAGATGGGGGCTTGGTTGAGCTTTTGAGACAGACATCTCCAATAACAACCCATCCTAGGTCAAGGCGTTGGGCAAATGGTGCATCTGGCGGTCCATCGCATTGTTCTCTGACCTTGTGCATCCTTAATACATCTCTGCCAAGGAGGAGAAGAATTTGTGCATCGGCATCGAGAGCAGGTATTTTGTCTGCAATTGCCTTCAGGTGAAGATGGTGTCGTGCAACCTCTGGAGTGGGTATTTCAGAGCGGTCTTCTGGAATCATGCCACATTCTAGCAACGGGGGTAGAGGTACTTTCACATCACCGTTAAGAGACTCGATGACAAAGTCTTTTGCATTCCTTCCCTCTGTTTCCACAATGCCTGAACATGTTCTAAGAGTGTAAGGCTCCATGCTTTCCTTAACACCGAAGATGTCAAAGAACTCAGAGCGGGCAAGAGAGCGGTTGCTTTGATCGTCTAAAACTGCATACACTTTGATGGCCTTTTCAATCTGCCCTGACGGATACACCTTGGCAAGACAGATCTTGGAACAGGATCTCGGACGGTGCCAGTCTCCACAGACTTCAGTGCACATAGAAGTTGCAGATGTTGAGGCTGTTCTTGCTGCAGGCTCCCCGCCATGCTGCTCCATCTCTGTCATTGGGCTGAAGTGAGGGGCTGGACCTGGATGTAATGCAGAATCGTGCTTGTCACTTCCACACTCTTTACAAGAGACTTCCACTGTGCAGTTCCGAGCTTGGTGTTTGGTTGATGCACAACACCGAAAACAGATGTTATTCTCTTTTAAATATGCTTTTCTTTCATCCAGTAGTTTGTTTCGGAAGCTACGACATCTTCTGAGAGGGTGTGGTTTTTTGTGGAGGGGACATTCCTTTTCAGGATCTTCACAACTTGCATGTTCTGGAAGAGACTGGTGTGAGACATCTGTCTTTCTGACCGATATTGCTGTTCTACTGTTTCTGTCAGGTCTTTCAACATTTTCCATGTTTGCGGACAGAAAGGAAAAGCTGGGATCATTCCTGATTCTGGCTTGTTCTTGAATGAATGTGGAGAAGATGGAAAAGGGTGGAAATGTGACATTGTGGTTCATTTTGAACCTGGATGCACATGAAATCCATTTTTCCTGCAGTGAATGTGGTAGCTTCTCCACGATGGGATTGACACCACGTGCTGTGTCAAGAAACGCAAGTCCAGGTGAATATCCCTCTGATTTAGCAAGTTCAAGTTCGAGTAAAAGGTCTCCTAATTCTCTTAGCTTTCCATTTTCTCTGGAGTAGATTCTAGGGAAGTCATCTATTTTCTTGAAGAGGGCATATTCAATCACCTCTGGAGCTCCATATATGTCTTCTAAACGCTGCCACACCAATCTCAGGGCTGATGTGGTGTTATGAACTTGTGCAGAGCTGACTCTTCTTGCTTGTTCTGAAGACTGTGGTCCAA
This sequence comes from Sardinella longiceps, assembly GCA_027497455.2. Lineage (NCBI taxonomy): Eukaryota > Metazoa > Chordata > Actinopteri > Clupeiformes > Clupeidae > Sardinella > Sardinella longiceps. The sequence goes on along the minus strand of JAODXP020009271.1, from coordinate 130,153 downwards.
GCCATCTGATGAGAAGATCAAGCTCTTCCCTTGGTGACAAGGATAAATCTCTGATGACATTCAAAAAAGATGATTTCCATCCACGGTAGTTTTGTGGGTCATCATCAAACTTCTGTAAGGTGGTGGACAATAGCTCTCTTCTCATCAGATACCTTGCAAAATCTGTCACAGTTGAAGCGTCTTGGTGGGCAGGTGGCGAAGTCTTTAACGGGCTGTAATCATGTGCTGGACGTGTGCTTGTCACATATGAAATAGGTTCCAGGTTGTGATGGCTTGGGGCATGGTGCTGAGTGAATTTCTGTGATCCAAGTTGGGCTTTTTCCCTCCAAACAGATGCACTGGATGGAGCTGGCTGTAGACTTGCATTTTCTTGAGAGCTGAAAGATGAGGGCTGAGTAGGAATGGGTTCAGGTTGTACATAAGATTGGCTGGCAACATAGTCTTGCACTCTTTGCTTATGGTCAGCAGAAGGAACTGGAGGATGTTCACTTTTGAAGGATTGTTGTTCTTCGTTCTGAGCAGCGGCTTCCAAAATCTCTGCTTCAACTGATGCAGCAGCAACCATCTTCTTCACCTGAAGGACGTGAAGCTGAGCTTGAATGAGGGCTTGTTGTTTCATAGCTTCTGCTTCCTGCTCTGCGTAGGCCAACTGCGCTTGTGCAGCCACTGCTTTTGCGCGTGCTCTGAGTGCTGCGACGCTTGCAGATGACCTACTGGAGAGCCTTGATGAGCTGGAACAACGGGATCTCGTTTCAAGTGACTCGAGCTGAATGTCCACTTCAGGGCGATGCATCTGTGGGATTTGGGACTTGACAGCTGATGGTTCAGACATTCTGTAGCAAGTTGTATGGTGGTATCCGCTGAGTATAAGCCTTTTTACTGTTCTGTCCTCACTTAGACGTGGTGCTTTCTATCCAGTTAGACAGACAGTTAACAACACAGAGTATGTAGAAAACTTGATCTTCTTTAATGACAGCAGTTTCTTCAAGTTATTCACACAACTCTATTTAATTTTGTAAAACTGAAACAAACAGAAACAATACAATTGGCTGCAGAATAGGACAACTGTACATTTCTCATTGCATTCTGATAGGCAGATAGTTGCTGAATTCAGCACTTGCATTTAAGATTAACCATATTGTTGAAATAGCTATTAAGATCATAGTAAACATGCAAAGATACAACAAAGAAAAGATCATTACATCAAATAACAAATTCACACAAGTATAATAAACTTACAGGCTTATGAGGGCCAAGATTCACCATAAGAAACTGCTACAAATGTTGCAACTGAACTGGTTAGAATTCTAGACTTGTTATTAAACTAATGGTTACCGTGGCAGCCATAGAACATGGAGTAAACATTTTAGAACATAGTGCAAAACTGTACCAGCACACTATGATCTATGATGTCACCTGAGTTGTGCAGCAGAGTCCCTTTGTGTCTTCACTGGCCTCTTAGATTCTGTGTCTGCCTCCCCCTTCTGGGCACTGCCAACACAACATGCCCATATATGGTGAGTGTTCACTGATCACTTACATACACACACACACACACACACACTGGCATTGGCAACACAACATGGTGAGTGTTCACTGATCACATCTCTCTCTCTCTCTCTCTCTCTCTCTCTCTCTCTCTCTGTTTGTGTAAACTACAGTGCTAGCACCAAGGTCCCTTCAATGACCAAAAAGCAGAGTCTTGACTTTCAAACATCTAGAGGAAAGAAAAGGAAGCGAGGAAGACGAGAAGAGTGGAGTGGAGAGAGAGAGAGAGAGAAGATAGGAAGTAGAGGAGGAAAAAAGAGGAAAAAAGAAGGAGAGAGGAGAACAGAGTGGAAGGAAAGTGAAGAGGGTAGATGACAGGAGAAAGAGGAAGAAAGTGAGGAAGAGGAAGGAAAAGAAGAGAAGCAGAAAGAAGAAGTGATGAGAGGAGGAGAGTGAGACGAGATGAAAGGGAAGAGAAGAGGGGGAAGGGAGAATCGGTGTCAGTTACAAACACATACTGCTTTACAAACTCTTTACAAAGGGGAGGTTCACCTTTATCTTGTAACATGTGTTGCTCATCAAATGGTTAGTGATGACCATTGATGTTCCCAAACAATTATTGTAGCAAAATACATTTTCTGTCACATTTTCTGTGTTTTTTTTTTAACATTCTATAGCTATTTTTTCGGTGCAGCACAACAAAAAGACAAATAAAGCTGGATAGTAGGAACTGTTTTGCTATAACAATTGTTTTGGAGCATCAACGGACACCACTAACCACTTGGTGAGCTGCACATGTTTTCATGTTTCATGTTTCTGGTTGTTTTAAGGACATTATCGGACATGCACAAAGCAAGCCATTCTGAAGCAGATAAGAGTTGTTGTTTTTTTTTTTAAATGAGCCAAATATCTTTTTAAATGAGCCAAATATCAGTGACAGGAGCAATCATCAACATTTTGGTGTCATTGATGCTATTTCATCATCCTAGATACACCAGAAAAGGGACTAAGAATGCTAAAAAGTGAACTTCCCCTTGAATGTAATACCTTTATCTTATGTCATGTGTTGCTCATCAAGTGGTTAGTGATGCCCATTGATGTTCCAAAACAATTATTGTAGCAAAATGCATTTTCTGTCACATTTTATGTGTTTTTTTTTAACATTCTATAGCTATTTTTTCAGTGCAGCACAACAAAAAGACAAATTAAGCTGGATAGTCGGAACTGTTTTGCTATAATAATTGTTTTGGAGCATCAACGGACACCACTAACCACTTGGTGAGCAGCACATGTTTCATGTTTCATGTTTAAGGTTCTTTTAAGGACATTATCGGACATGCACAAAGCAAGCCATTCTGAAGCAGAAAAGAGGTTTTTTTTTTTTAAATGAGCCAAATATCAGTGACAGGAGCAATCATCAACATTTTGGTGTCATTGATGCTATTTCATCCTAGATACTCCAGAAAAGGGACTAAAAATGCTAAAAAGTGAACTTCCCCTTGAATGTAATAGTTATGATTATGTGTAGCCGGTGGCGGTCCGCACCGCACACGGGTCTCGAACCCGCCACCCCGCAAGCTACAAACTCCCGGCGTGGGAGTGGAACGCTCTAACCAACTGAGCTAAAAACCCGAGCTTCTAACTCAGCGTGTTAGAGGCGCCCATGGAATTGGGTGATGAGGATTTACACGTACTACCGCCGAGCTAGCTGGCCTCCGTTACACTCACCCTCCAAATCCTCACTCCCATCCGGGTCACGGCACCAATGTAGCCGGTGGCGGTCCGCACCGCACACGGGTCTCGAACCCGCCACCCCGCAAGCTACAAACTCCCAGCGTGGGAGTGGAACGCTCTAACCAACTGAGCTAAAAGCCCGAGCTTCTAACTCAGCGTGTTAGAGGCGCCCATGGAATTGCGTGATGAGGATTTACACGTACTACCGCCGAGCTAGCTGGCCTCCGTTACATATGGCTTTAGTCACATTTGAGCATCCCTACACCTGATTCATCAGTTTCAGCTACAGACACAAACTGCTTTACAAACTCCATTTTTTATGTCCTCCATACAGACTGACCTGTCAGAGTCACTCAGAGACACGCCCACTTCAGAATCTTTGCTCCTCTCCTTTCCTTCTGGATCAGAGTTCATCATGTCTGGACACACACACATATGTAGACAGACAAACACACACACACACACACGTGCACATGCACTCATGTGTTCAATGTTGACATGAAATGAGAATAGGCAGGAGGTTGACAGCTACTCTCTCGTTGCGAAATAGTCAAATTCGTAAGTGATCACACAGATTTGTTTTATTTCAAACCATGCACCATTTCTAACATCACAAAAAGAAAGCCGGCTGCAAAATAATGTAGATTGACAAACAATTTGACAGTTACCAAGACTGTCATGTAATAATAAGTAATAAGTCTTCAGAAATCAGAATCAGAAATATTTATGTTTGCCTGATTTCTTTCATTCTTACTAATTTTAACATATAGGCCTACGCTAGTATGCCTACCCCAAATAGAAGTAGTGGTCTGTGTCCACGCGGCTCACTCAAGACAGCGGCCGTTCTGGCATCTACATTGCCTGATCACTCAAGACAGCGGCTGTTCTGGCATCTACACTCAGTCAGTCCCTAGTGCAGACCACACTTGTATGAAATGATCTAGATCTGCAGCCTATTGTAACCTAGGCTATAAGTTCCATATCCCAGAACTGGGCTTTGCTCAAAGAGGAATAACAAAATGGCAACCTTAGCACCAATTCCTGCTGATGGAACACTAAAACACAGCCTAACAGTGAGACAAACCGTGCGCTTAAAATGAGTCAAATAATTAACTGCCACTTGTTGGTAAAACTTGCTCACCTGGAATTTGTATCAGTGTGCTGAATTGTCCCTCATATCCTGTCGGAGATTGGGGCACCGACAGACCCAGAAAGGTGTAACTGCATTTAGTTTTTCTTTCGTGACAGAAGGTGAAAAAAGGCATCAACTGACAGGGAGAACTAATCTGTAGGCTTCATTCCTATATTAAAGAGGAACTATGCTAAACCGGTTTATGCGGTTTATTTATTTTGCCACAGAGCTCCTCCGTGCAGGCATCCTTTCCCCAAAAGCTTCTGAAAAGCATTGCTAACCAGTCAATAAATGTGTTGTTTGCAATGCAATGGCCCATTACCAACCATGTTAGCATATATTCGTTTGGGGAAAAGACCCAAGGACCGGCCCTTAAAAAAAAAAAAAAAAAAAAACCCTCTATAATTTTGTATTTTGCTGTCGTTGTGTACTGAATGCACTGTGTGTGTGTGTGTGTGTGTGTGTGTGTGTGTGTTGCATATAATACTCTATCTGGTATTGGTGCTGAAGCTAACTTGTCACAGCATATCTTATACATAACCAAACCGTGTGTGTGTGTGTGTGCCTCCTCCTGCTGTATTCTTACAATCTCATATTACATCTGTGTAAGTGTGTGTGTGTGTGTGTGTGTGTGTGTGTGTGTGTGTGTGTGTGCGTGCGTGCACGCAAAATCAGATTGCTCTGGTGTGTGTGTGTCTCCCTGAGGACTGTGTGGAGGCTGAGATGCGGACTAACACCCTAATGGGCATCATCACCACCACCACCACCATCATCATCATCATCATCATCATCATCACCACCACCACCACCACCACCACCATCATCATCATCATCATCATCATCAGCTCTAACGAGGAGACAGGACACACACTGCCTATTAACTCAGAACATGGGCCGGAAATGGAAGCTGCTGAACACACACACACACACGCACGCACACACACACGCACGCACGCACGCATGCACACACAAATGCACTCACACACACAATCTGCCTGACTCTGGGCGTGTCTATCTGGATTTGACCACTTTGTGTGTATGGGCCTTTTTTATTGCCTTTTCCTCTGCACTGTAGACCACCACCACCTTGTGTAATATAAGACACAGTACTAATGTTATTTAAACATGGAAGAATCGTTTTTCATCTGAAATTATTTTAATACATAAACTATCAATCTAGTAGTCAAAAATTATCACAATGTAGCCAGTATTATTCTATGAATTTGAATGTAGCCTACAATAAAATATGATTACCATATTGTATTTCCCTACCATTGTGTAGTAAATTAACAAATTGGCTAACTGATTCCCATGGCAAAGAAGCTGTCAGAAAGAAAAAAAAAAGTTTTGACATTTATAATTGTCTCTCTGAATATTATTCTATATTCTGCCTTTCATTTCTGGAAACCATCTTGGCTATTCGAGAAGCAGATCTGGGAAAGACAAGGCCATCTGATGGTGTGTGTGTGTGTGCGCAACAGGTCTCCGAGCAAAATGATATCTCAGCGACACGGCGCACGCAGCAGACATTCCATATCTCAGGGGTCTATATTTCATAAAATGTACATACAGAATAAATAGATAAAAAAGAAAAAGAAATATAACAAGACAGACATCACATCAAAAAAATTAGACACATAGATAGACAGTCCCTTCAATGTTTTCTTAGTTTAGATAAATACCTCATGGCACTCTCTGAAGATTTAGCCTATAGATGCGTATCCGGTTGGGTTTGAGGCCGGGGCGTGAGGGCGCGCGCAGACATGGTGATTGCGGAATTAGAGACGGATAATTATGGGATTCACACGCATTGGGACTGAACACGGATGGCCTGGACTGGGATGGGCATTCACGGAAACCGAGAGATTTGCTCATCCTCCTCCTCCTCCGACCTCACCCCTCGGCTGATCACTCACTCAGAGAAACAACAACAGTTTTTTGCAGGCACGGAGCTCAACAAACCGCCCAACACTAAACACTAATAACGGCGTTAAGTCTCTGAGACTCTTAAGTTTGGAGAGTGAAGTTTGGATGAGCAGCTTTCCTCGTGAGCATGAAGGGAGTCCGGAACACAAAGGAGCGCGCGGAGAGGAGACCGAGCTACCCGAGTGACCAGTGGGTTAAGAAAATCCACGCGACCACCCGGGTCTGGGTGAAGGTGGCGATGGCCATCGGATACTTAGTTTGCATCTCCGTAGTACCTCTGTGCCTCGTGGTCTTCTACGTCTGCTTCTGGACTCCGGACCCTGCCGCTGCTGCCGCTCATGAGAAGCTGATGAACGCCACCGTATCCGACCTGAACCAGAACATCTCGTGTGTGAAGGCTGCTGTACACTTCCGCGCGCACGGCCTTGATTGCGAATGTTTGGCTTTGAATATCACCTCGCGCTAGGGAAGGATTGATGATAACTACGTGACCCTCGAGCGCTTATAATCTGAATGGCTCAACTCAGACTTTCGAAGCAACTGTGTATCCCGTGGAAGCGGGCAGCTCGCTTAGGCTCTGGCTGCAAATTTGAACTCTATCGCTGTTTGACTGGAAAAGTTTAATTTCCGTTAAATTGGGCTGCTTCTCTCTCTCTCTCTCTCTCTCTCTCTCTCTCTCTCTCTCACCGATAGCGATTAAAAAAAACAACCACTATGCCATCTCTCTCTCTCTCTCTCTCTCTGTTTTTTACATTTTCATCTCAGGGTTTCTGCAGGTCACTGGAAGAAGGCTATATCTGTAAAATGCATTTATGTAATCCGATAATAAAGATGTCTGTCTAAAAGATAGTCCGTTTGCTATTGTATGCATGGCAAATTAGATTTCTCTCTGGCTATGTAGGCACTGAATAGAAAATCTTGCATGGACAATTTATTTGTACCTTAGGAAATGAATACAATTCAGGCATCTCATAACAAACAGAGAGAGAGAGAGAGGGCTTGGGTCCATTGGTCATGGAGTGATCCAGATTTGGGGGATATTTATCTGTGTTGGTAACAAGCATCTCTTCTGTCTTTGCCAGATGTCATGAGACCGCTGATGCTGATATTCACTCATTTGTTTCATGAGTGTGTGTGTGTGTTTATGTGTGTCCATTCCCATTTGTTCCATTAGTGTGTGTGTGTGTTTATGTGTGTTCATGCCCATTTGTTCCATTAGTGTGTGTGTGTGTGTGTGTGTGTTCATGGGTGATGACAACAAAAGCAATCCAGCCCATAATATCCTTCCTGTCCTGTGGGACTTCTGCTGGTGTCGAGTGTCTGACCAAACCCAGTGCATGCACACACACACACTTGATGGGGAGGTGTATACAAACCTTCTTCAGACATCAGAATTAATTATTCGATTAGTGTGATAACAAGCCCATAACTTTATTTTTTTAGACATCATGAAAGAGAACAAAGGGCTGCAATTGGCCCCCGGGTCTTAATTTGGCCGCCCCTGGTCTAATACATTAGAGGTCAACTGACTGTGTGGCGTCAGTTGCAGAGGAGACTGTACCAGATCTAATCCCTAGAGGGCGTTGTTTGACCACTGTGCTCACAGCACAGGTCATTGTATGGATGCAGTGTTGCTGAGTGGAGAGATTTAACATTGCTGGAGTTCAGTCACATTTTCCAATCCATGATGCAAGATGATGATTGTGACATCATTAATTTCACACATCACTTGACCCAATCGGCTGCAAGCCAGCACATCAGTGTCGGTCCAATCTAATAAGTGGGCCGAAGGCCCATGAGACATGAATCTGCCCAAGGTTTCTTCTTAAAATGTGTTATTAGTTACAGAAGGGAGTTTTCCCTTGCCATGGGTGCTCCCAGTACTGTCGGCATATAGTTGTAAAACAAATCAGGCTAGTGACAAACCATCAAAAAGTGCTTTAGTTTTCGAGATACCCCTACCAGAGGTAGAACTAAACCCAACTATGTTTTTCTTCATCTTTAAAGGGGAAATCCTGTCAAATTTCAACAAGAGTTCTATTGCTCAAGCTGTTTGTGTGTCTAATAAAGGTGTAAATGAAGACGGACACTCAATAACGGTGCACTGCTCATGTGTATTGAACACCAGCATACAAGCTCCTAACATCCGGGGTACCGGTATATCATAATAGAAGTCTTACACTAAACTAGACCCCGTAACATCCTCCTTTACAAAAATCAAGTAGTCCACAATACATTAGAAATACCTGAACTTACTTAAAAACAGTGCAATCAAAACCACTCTTGAAAAGTTAAAGAGTAACCTTTAAATCCATGAAAAGGAACGATCTATAGCACTTAATAAAATGCCTAGAGCTGTAACATCTTTACATTCAACACTTTTCTTTTCTCTCTTTCTTTTTCTTTTTTTTTTTGTAAAACATAAACAGTAAGAGTCTCTGTGTAATGTGTGTGATACTGCTCACAGGTCAAGTCTTTCAGGTGGCTTTGAAAGCCTCCCAGCTTTAGTATAGGTGCCTGCGTGAGGGGACACCTGCTTGTCAGGTGCCGGGGAAGCGACAGGTGCAGATCTGACAGGGCTTTGCATGACCTCAGGTGGAGGGGGCATGGGGGGACTGACCTCAGGTGTGGGCACATGCATGGGCTCACCCATGTCCATGGCTCCTGAAGCGGTGGGCTCTGCCACTCTCAAGTCCACTCTATTGCGCCGGTATAGTGTGCCATCAACACTCACCAGGTAAGACCGTGGTGCGACCTGGTGAAGGCAGGTTCCAAGCCTCCAGCGGCCAGACGCATCACCTTGCATGGGCTTCATTCTGATATTCTCACCAATCTCCAGTTCAGGCAAATCCCTCGCTGTCCTATCGTAGAAATGCTTTGCAATTTGTCTGCGGTGGCGCAACTTCTCTGTAACGCCTCCCACCACACATGGTTCCAGAAGCTTGTTTGTCACAGGAATAGATGTTTTGAGCCTTCTTGACATAAGGCGTTGTGCCGGACTGCTGTCCATGTTCTCTGTGGGTGTGTTTCTCCAGTGTAATACAGCCTTCCAAGGATCAGTTCTATCCCGTGCTGCCTTGCGCAGGATGTTTTTCGCTATCTTAACAGCGGATTCTGCTTTCCCATTTGCTTTAGGATGTCTGGGTGAGGAGGTCACATGGTCAAATTCCCACTCACGGGCAAATTGCTTGAACAGGGAGCCAAACTGTGGGCCATTGTCTGTGATAACTCTGTCTGGCTGGCCATGACGGGCAAACTGGGACTTGCAGCGCTTAATAACAGTGTCTGCTGAGAGGTCGGGCAGTAGCTCAATCTCCCAAAAATCAGAATAGTGATCAACAATGAGCAGATAGTCCTTCTGTCTGTGTGCAAATAAATCCATACTGACAATTTGCCATGGCCGTGTGGGAAGTTCATGTGAAAGCATGGTCTCTTTTTGCTGTTTGTGAGCATATTCATTGCAGGTCGAGCATGCACTGACAAAGTCTTTTATTTCTGCCTGCATGTTGGGCCAGTAAAGGGTCTCTTTAGCCTGCCTATAACAAGCGTCTCCACCAATATGGCTTGAATGGATGCGTGCAAGCATCTCTGGACGCATTGACTTAGGTATCATGACCTTTTGCCCCCGAAAAAGAATGCCATTCTGCACACTGATCTCATCACGAAAAGGCCAGTACTCACGTATGCAGTGTGGCGTGGCTTCTTTTGCTTCTGGCCAGCCCACAAGCACCGTGGACTTCAAAGACTGTAGGCAGTCGTCCGTGTCTGTGTGTCTCCTAATCTGTTCAAGCCGCTGGTCACTTACATTCAAGTACTCGGCCTGGTTGATGTATTGCAAATCATCTTGTTCCTGCTGCATCAAACAGATATCATGACGTGCATAAACTCTGCCACGGCCCGAACAGTCTGCTGTAGCTCTGCTGAGTGTGTCGCTAATAAACATCTCAGGTCCCGGCTTGTAGGTAACACCCAAGTTGTAGTTCTGAAGCGTCAGAAGCATGCTCTGGAGTCTCTTGGGCGCACTGAGAAGGGGCTTGCTGAATATAGAAATCAAAGGCTTGTGATTGGTCTCAACTGTCACAAGGTCACGGCCATACAGATAATGGTGGAACCTCTGGCATGCAAATACGATACTAAGACACTCCTTTTCAATTTGAGCGTAGTTCCTCTCGGTAGGAGTGAGCGCTCTTGATGCAAAGGCGACAGGCTGACCTCCCTGCATGAGGCAACACCCCAGTCCGCTCTGGCTGGAGTCACTCTGCACCGTGACAGGCCTTGTGACATCATAGTAGCGCAGCACTGGCATGGACGAGGCAAGGGATTTCAGCTCAGACACTGCTGCGTCGTGCTTGGGGAGCCAGTGCCATGGGGTGTCTTTGTCCAGTAAGCGTCGCAGTGGCTCACAAACACCCGACAGGTGTGGCATGAACTTCGCCAGATAGTTGGCAAAACCTATGAGGCGTTGCACACCTTTCGCGTCTGATGGGTTGGGCATGTCCACAATGGCCCTCACCTTCTCAGGGTCAGGCTTTAACCCGGAGGCTGTCAGAACGTGTCCATGGAAGCGGACCTCTGCTACCTTGAACTGCAGCTTAGCCAAACTCAGGCGAAGCTTCACCTCTCTACAGCGTTCCATTAACGCCTGCAAGTTGACGTCATGGTCTCTCTCCGCCTCGTCATCGGTGTTTCCACAGCCCACAACTAAAATGTCATCAGCAATGGGTTCAACCCCTCTCAGCCCGGCCAGGAGCTCATGTTGTTTACGCTGATAGACCTCTGGGGCCACAGAAACTCCAAAAGGTAGCTTGAGCCAGCGCTTTCTGCCCCAAGGGGTCCAAAATGTGGTCATGAGGCTGCTGTCCTCATCCAGCTTACACTGTAGGAACGCATGTCTGGCATCCACCAACGTGAAAACTCTCGCCTTTGGCAGTTTGTATAAAACGTCCTCAAGAGTGGGCATGATGTAATGTGAGCGTTTCAGGGCTTTGTTCAAAAACTTTGGATCCAAACAAATTCTCAGCTTGCCCGGCTTCTTGACGATGACCATGTTGCTGATCCAGTCGGTTGGCTCAGCAACATCTGTGATATGACCATCTTCTTGGTATTGGTCTAGCAAGGCTTTGACATCTGCTTTCATTGCAACAGGCACATTGCGGGGTGCGCATTGGACAGGGGCAATGGCTGGGTCTAACTCAAAATGGACTACACCAGGCACTGATTCCACAGGTGAGTTAAACACATCACCGTATCGTTTTATCAACTGTTCCTTAGTCAGTGCCCTGGAGTGAGCGTGCTCTACTGTGTGCACAGCTGCAGGAATCATGAACTTAATGAGTCCCAGGCGTTCACTGGTGGAGCCCGATAATAAGGGCTTTTGATCAGTCTTGACCACTTCAAATGCCAATTGGTGAATCTGGCCATTAATCATGCACTCAGTTTTGAAAATGCCCATGGAACTCAACAGGTCACCAGAATAAAGCTTTAACCTGGTATTGCTAGGTTGCAGTGATGTAATAGGTGCCAGCTTCATCTTGTCTTTGTAGCTCATCACATCACAAGTAGCCCCTGAATCAATCTGGCACTGCTGTGTCTTCTGATTAATTTGCAGCATGACAAACCATTTCTTCCCCTTTGCTTGCACTGCCCCAATGGACTCATGCATGTATATGTCATCATTATTGTTTACTTCTGAGTCCTCTGATGTACAATCTACACAGTTTAATTTCTTTTCACTCTTTTTGCTTTTCAAACACATCTTTGCAAAATGATTTTCTGTTCCACAAGACTTGCATGCTTTCCCAAAGGCTGGACAGTGCTGTCTACCCCTAGGGTGTGTGTAGCCGCAGTATTTGCACAAGTTGTCTGTTTCTGAGTTCTGTGGTGAATCACCCTGTTTCGATTTGTTCGGTCTGAACCGTTGCTTAGCAACCGCGTGTACAGCGTCGGCAGTATGCGGTGTCAACGGCGCGCATTCTATCATTTTCATTCGAATATCAGTCTGTTCTGCTGCGCGGCACATTTCAATAGCGCCAACAAGAGTTAAAGTCTTTTCCCTTAGTAGTCTACGCCGTGTGCCTTCATCCATAATGCCCAGTACAATCTTATCGCGAATCATTTCATCCTTCAATTGTCCATACTCACAAGTGGCAGCTTTCTCCCTCAGTCTAGTAACAAACGTGTCAATAGATTCTCCATCTTCTTGCTTGCAACGCCCGAACATGTATCTCTCATAAATGACGTTCTTTGCAGGCTTAAAGTACAGTTCTAAAGCGTCCAGTATTTTCTTAGGATCAGTTTGATCAGCTGCGGTGAGATTCAAATTATGACGGTAAATGTGTCTGCACTCACTTCCCATTACAGTCCGTAGCATAGCCGCTTGCACATCTTTCTGTTTTCCAGACAAACCTGTGACCAGAGAATAATCTTCAAATTCCGCTCGGAATGTCTCCCAGCTAGCACACCAGTCGCCCGCGAAACTCATAGGCGAAGGCGGGGGTATATTAGCTGCCATGCCATACCCCGAAACTTGCTGGGCACCAACTCTGTTTGCGTTGTCCTCTTGCGACATAGCGTAGGCTTGTTATTAATCTAACACGAACTAAAAAGCAACTAAATGAACTTCTGACACCATGTTTGTGTGTCTAATAAAGGTGTAAATGAAGACGGACACTCAATAACGGTGCACTGCTCATGTGTATTGAACACCAGCATACAAGCTCCTAACATCCGGGGTACCGGTATATCATAATAGAAGTCTTACACTAAACTAGACCCCGTAACACAAGCTACTTGACATTAGCCAATACTGAAGATGCAAGACAACTTGAAAACTTGCCCCATTGGGTTAACTGTCAGGGCTTATTCTCAGTTCAAGGAAACCTATATGGTTGGACTAAAATGTCTTGCGTCTTCAGTATTTGCTAATCTCAAGTAGCTTGAGCAAAAGAGCTCTTGTTGAAATTTGACCGGATTTCCCCTTTAAGGTCTCCCATATATGAAATGGATTCTTGGATAAAAATATTTTGTTGCAAAGATGGTTAAATTCATAGACACCCATAAAAAAAAAAAAGAAAAAAGGACCCCTGCCGAATGGGACTCAAGATATATAAATTGATACAGAACCTTAATACAGTACAAGCTCTGAGACCTTTGAAACATGAAATGTTTGTAGTCAGGAAGTTGCTGTATCTTCAACGAAAACTTATGTGTGAATATCTTGAAGTATGCCATGTTTAGAGACCTAAGAACACATACCTAAAATAGGCAAACATGGGGAAAAAAATGAATATCTCTGCAGAATCGTAGGGGTCTCTCAAAATTTTGGGCCCATTGCCAGTAGCCTAAATGTATTTGTGTATTTGACACCCTACAAATTAAATTAAATTACCATGGTTGATTGTAGTCGATATGCAGTCCCTCCTCATTCCTAAAGATTCAAAAGGCATCATAGTGACAGTCATTCAATCACTGTTTGTTTGCTATTTAATACAAAAATTATAATTTCAAGCAACAAACAAGCAATAGCAGCAGCAAACCAGGTGTCCATTTCCCATAAGAATAGTTGGTAAGTTGGTTGTAACTTAGTCAGTTGGCAATGGGAAATTGCATTGACAACTATGCTTTTAGGAAAGAGACGCTAGGACACACCGTTTTGAGTATGAGTTTATGATCCGTGTTTCTCTTGCTCCATTTGTTGCTTAAAGGAAAGATCTGGAGTCAGTCAGTTCAAACCCTGTTCTTTAAGGCTGCAGAATGCTGCTGGTGGGAATAAGAACGCAAAAGAAAACAAAAATGTCCTCCCTACATCAGTTAGCATCGGCTGCAATGATACTGTGCTTTGGTCTGTTGTTCTCATAATCAACTGCACTCAGTAACATTCATCAGGGGTTTATGCCTATTCACTCTGGATAGTCTCTTTAAATTTGATTTAACATATTACAGTACTATAGCGGTTTCCACAAATAAAGACAGACTACACTTTTTACAAAGATGAAGTTTAATGAAAACAGAAAACATTAAGTGCATTAGTGTGCAAAGAAGTTTCCCCTCTCTTTAGTCCGCCAAAAATACCCTACATACACACAGCATCCAAAACCACACTCACAGTATCCGCAGAAGGCGGTAACACTGGCCCAATAACAAAGGCCCCTTAAAGCTGTATTTGGCAACTCTGTAAACATTCATGACATTGTTGAAGTAGTACATGAAATGTGCTATTGGTCAGCCTGTAATAGTGTCTGTAAAATCCAGGTAATGTTCCACCAATCAGCTTTGAAGGGAGGGATAGCTGCCTGACGATCACAGTTGTGAGTAAGTCGCTGACAACATGCTACAGCAAGTGAGGGGTTTGAGAGGCTGTTGAGGAGCGTAGTAGAGACTGGAGGAGGTAGTCTAGTCGTGATTTCATGAACCCAGAAATGTTGAGTACCCTAAAGTTTTATTGCAGAAATATCATCTATAGGCCAAATGGATAAAATTTGGCTTGGTTGCCCAAAGTTGCACTTTGAGCAATTTGCATAATTTGCATAAATAGGTGATTAAAGTGATATAATTACAAGGGAATAGGCCAATTATAGATAAATTATAGATATCACCATGAAACTTCCTCAGTTGATTACTTATGCTAAGATGAGAAAAAAATGTATTGCATGTTTTTGTAATTTAATGTTTAAATATGCAAATGAGGCCAAAAACCATCAAATATGCACTCATTTGCATACACCCGATATAGTGTGAGAGCCTATGTATTTTCGTGGGATTTCAATGTTAATTTTTGGAGACTTGTTGAAATGTGTTCTAGGGTCATTGAACTTTGAGGAAAAATATGTCTCCATTTTTTTAGTAGAGTAAATGTTAAAATAGTGGAGGAAAGTAAATTTCCCATTGAAATGAATGGGATTCGGGTGGATTCATTACTGATACACTTTGGCCTGAAACCTGAAGGGGAAACACATTTCACCATATATCCCATACATTTTCTGAAAGCGAACATTCTCAGGATATTATATAACATGGTATGGTCTGATATTGAGGTATGCCCCACCCTCCTCATTACATTAAATCACAAAATTAAGAAATTCAGCATTTGCAAAATGGGCATTTAGGCCAATGGCAAAAAAAGCAGAAGACTTCAGTATCTCAATAAACATAAATTTAGACAGGTTCCACCCCCCTCCTCCCCTTGATACCCATTTATAGATCAGCTGGTATTGGTGATGTTGGTGTATAGCCAATGCATTTGGAGGCATTAAGAGAAAACGAATCTACCCCTTTATGCTATACCTTTTCTGAAAGCTTACACCCACAGGGTGCCATATAAAATGAATTGAGACTTCATCTCTTCACTATCCATGTATATGGATGTATTTGTAGCCCTCTTTTTGGACAAAATGCTCAGGGGCCAAGCAGCGAAACTATACAGAGAATGTATGTTTGTAAATCTCACCTTTTAAAGGCACTAAAAGCCAAAATTACAAAAACATGCAATACATTTTTTTCTCATCTTAGCATAAGTAATCAACTGAGAAAATTTCATGGTGATGTCTATAATTTTTTTTTTTTTTTTTGCCTATTCACTTGTATTATATCACTTTAATCGCCTATTTATGTTAATTATGCAAATTGCTCAAAGTGCAACTTTGGGCAACCAAGCTAAATTCCATTCATTTGGCCTATAGATGACATTTATGCAATAAAACTTTAGGGTACTCAACATTTCTGGGTTTACTATTGGGCCTATGGGGATCACGACTAGACTAAGGGACCAGAGAGTTGTATGATCTTGAATTTTTTTGCCCAAGTCTAGGAATTACATAGACTCGCTGAATACAGCTTTAGGCTATACAATGATCTTACACACTTCAGTACATTTTTTACATTCAAGTTTTTGTTGAAGCTGCCTTTTTAGGGGCTCTATAGCACCTAAATATTCCTTCAGTTTCACTAACAGCAATGAGATCTAAGTCTACTCTTGCTGGGTTTATTGAAATGACTAGGATTAAGCAATATATCACGAGAGGCCCGTGGTTATGCTGTTTTTAAGCACTGGTGTTGTTAGGCGTGACACGTAACAGAGTGCCGATAAACACTGTGCTAAAACCAGAATAATCACCGGACTCGAGCGATTTATTGCGCTACTAAAACTGTTACCAAATTAACAAAATATAAATTCCTCCGCCAAAAATACATATCCTATTACTGAATGGTTGCCAAGTAACGGACAAGCAACTCTGTTCACTTTCCTATGGTATAGCAGTATGGAACAAAATGCTAAATCGTGATTTTACAACAGCTTTGAATGCTATACAATCAATCACAATCACGGACTGGAACTTTCAGTTTTAGAAACACAATTTAACACTGGATGAGAAACACCATTTCCATTAACAGTGTATAATGTGATAAAACATAGTATGGCAATTTAAACTCTGTACCACGTGTCTCAGCTTAAAAACATCAGGCAACTTCAATCAATTTCAACAAGAGCTCTGCTCAAGCTACTCGACACTAGCCAGTACTGAAGACACAAGATTTTGATTCATTTTGATTCATTGGTGGCTGTTGGCAACAGTCAACAAACTTGTAAGCCACCGAGCAGCTCAGTGGGGGAAACAAACTGATGGACAATAGAGCTAAGGAACCTGACACCTGTTAACCTAACATACTAGCTAAATTCACTGCCATTTTATAAAGGCCACATTATATCATACAAAATGTTTAAAGTTACAGTCTTTCTAACTGGCTTTACGTTGCCACAGACATCATTCTTTCCATCAGTAGTGTAGAGGGAAAAATGCTTATGTGTGGCTAAATAACAGGAAGACACGCCAACTTCAACTCAGCGGTTAAGGTGGCAACATACTCGACGCGTCTGCTGGTGCGCGCGCCATCGGTGACGTCACAGGTTCGTACGAACTCTTTATACCTGCCGCACGACCAAATTCGACAGAGGCGCCTGTGACGGAGTGCCGTCACTACGGTTGAGTATGCGCTCTGACTGCCATACCAACGAGCCTGGCTCTTTGCCGTTGCGGTCAAGTTGCACGTTTAGCACCCCGGAGACTCGGGTTCGAGACCGGGTGGGGTCACTGTTCTCTCCCTTCGCTACATATGGTGTCAGAAGTAGGGTGGCGACTGTGAGGCCATCGGAGGCGTAGCCAATGTGTGAGCTGTATGAGGGACCTCCAGGATAGGTTGACCCCGGTGTGAGGGACCCCAGAGATGGGTGAAGCACTAGAATGTGGGGCGCCCTGGGATGGGAGAAGTACGGCTGGTGGATGCGTGAGGGACGCTAATATGCGTGAAGCGCATGGCTGCGCTTCCCGAAGGGGAAGGCAGTGTGACGGAGTGCCGTCACTACGGTTGAGTATGCGCTCTGACTGCCATACCAACGAGCCTGGCACTTTGGCGTTGCGGTCAAGTTGCACGTTTAGCACCCCGGAGACTTGGGTTCGAGACCGGGTGGGGTCACTGTTCTCTCCCTTCGCTACAGCGCCATTTTGGCATTATTCTCCCAAACAGCAGATGGCGCTGAACAGTGAAATCGCATAGGCTACAGTAACTTACAGGCAGTGAGTTAAGCCTGTGCTTGCTTTGTTTGACTGTACTTAGATGTGGATTAAATTTATGGATTAAATAAACATGATAAGTATCTCCAAGTTTCTGGTGAGTGTTTGCATACAACCCCTGGTAGTATTGTAGGCATGTTTAAGTTTGTAAAAACGTTGTGAGGGATGTTAGGACGGACGGATGACTGGGTTAAATTTAGCTTAACAATCAAGGTTTTAAATTTAAATTACGCAATTCCACATGGAGGATTATTGCCAGAAACACTTAATAACTGCTTTGTTTGGTTTTTAGCTTACTGGATGATGTCACCGAACTTGCATAGGACCTCTTTAAAAAATGATAATATTATAAAAATGAATGATAAAAACTGCCCAAATGGAAAGATGCATTTTCACCATATCGTTCAACCCTATTTTTTCTACTCCGGGTATTGCTTACTGTGTGGATTTACTGCCTCTGGTACATCCGGTCACGAAGGCATAAGGTGCTATAGGTACTGCAGACAGAAGGCATAAGAAATGCTTAGATGGCAAAAACGAGATTATCAGTTTTCACAGGAGTGTGAACACAGTATCACAAAGCTGAAGGAGGCTCACTTTGTTGTTAGGCTTGTTAGGCTTGTTTCAATACAGCGACTACACTAGCCTGACACGCCAGACTATATCATAAGAATGTATAGTCTGAAGACCACTGATAGACTGTACCTCAATGGAGGGGCGGGTGATTGCGTTGTCTTTCAAACTGCCTCTCCACGTAATAGGCTAGCGTTCTGGCCAGTGGTACCAGCTGGTATATCAAACTTTTCCCGTAGCCCGTCGGTAACACGGCAAAGACATCTTTTTCAGAACGAAAAACTTCAGTGCACTTTCTTGTTTCACTTTCAAAGAAAATGACAAGTGCAATTCGTCCAAAACTAAAGCCAAAGACGATTCCGCTCTGGTTTGAGCAGGGCTGTCGTCATCGTACAAAGCCCGCCTTACGATTTCCTGTACACATACCGCGCTGTGATTGGTTATCCGCCGCCAGAGGAAGGATACAACGGGTTTTTATCAGTGGCCTCTAGACGTATCCTCTGTGCAAATTCAAATTGGCTACCGCTAGGGGTACGTCTAGAGTCTAGGCTATGACTACACTCCAAAGTGCAAGCAAAACAAAATACATTTTTAAAGATGCACAAAACTATAAAAGGTATTCAAGTTGAAAAATAAAAATACTAACAAAACAGAGCAGCAATTAGACAAACATAAATACACTGCAAAAAATTGCTGTTAAAAAACACCGAAATTCCAACAGTAAGCAACTATATTTCTTGGATACAGTTCAATACTGTTAAACTACACTATTTATGCATGATATTGTGGAATTACAGTAATTCTAAAAGCTGCATGTGCTTCCAACTGAAATTTCTCAGAAAAAAACATGGCAGACAGAAGCTGTGGTTTTCTGGCTTCATCAGCAACCTTAAAAGTAAGTATCTGAAAGACTACTGTCATTAAATATCTTAAGATTGCATAATATAGAGGTGTATTGTGTATATGTCAACAATTTCTGTTGTTTGTTCGATAACAGAAATCATTTCAGTAGGGATAGTAATGTAGGCTAGCCTAAGCTTAACTCGACCGTTAGTTCTACCAGAGACACATCTAGTCAGATGTAATTTGAATTAGCCACCAGGCTATGCTGGATAATTAACGATAGCTCGCTAATTTCAAGGCTACAGACGTAATTTAACTAAGCAGGCCGGATCACTTTAAAATTAACCCTGTGTAACGGAGTCAATAAATAGTTTTTGTATTTTTTTTGCATCCTGCATAGATTAGTCAGGACTTTTAGGCTACATCGTAGACTGTGTTAGATTTGCAATGTGGGTTAGCAGGAGGAAGAGCTTCACTGCAGCAGATAGGTTCAGACAAGTGCAGGGTCCCTTATAAAATTCAACAAACGTCATATTTACACTGTATTAGTTCCACCAAGTAATTTCCCTATTATTTATTGTGGATAAGGTCACTTATAAATAGCAATTGTGGTATGTTGTCTATTGTATTGATGTTTATGTTTCGTTTTGTATTTTCGTTTGACCTTGAACAGGTGCAAATTAGCAAGACATGGACTCCCCGACACTCACTACTTTCATTCCTGTCGACATATTATGGAGGTATCAAATCAGATTTGTAGTGGGTCAGAAATCTCAACTTCATTGTCTTTTTTATTGAGTTCGTTTGAATAAATCAAGAAATCGCCAACATTATGGATTATTTACAGTTGCTGTTCGTGTATGGTGTTGAAGTAGCCAACAGCCTTAGCTACGCCATTAGCAACTGCTAACAACCCTACGGAGATGACAACTTTGTAGAAAGGAATATGACATTGGCAAAATATTTATGTGCTTTTATTTAGCCTTACAGTACATGTATGTTAAAACTTGTGATTGTTTAACGATTCTCATGAACCATGAACTCTTATAAATCAGGACATAGCGTTAGCCATACACGTTAGCTTGTAAGCTAACGCTAATCACATAACCTGCATTGATTTAGCTATTTAGGCTAATTCAATTCAATTCAATTTTATTTGTAGAGCGCACAAATACAGTACATTGTCTCGCGGCGCTTTACAGACAGTACGGGAAGCATCCATGAGAATCAGGATGTTTGCTAATGTTTGCTAGCGGGATCTGAGCTAATTTAGCTAATGTTTGCTAGCGGGATTTGAGCCTCCATTACCTTAAAAAACGATTGCAAGTCATGGTCTTTTTCAACTAATATCTATTCTAGGGCACAAAGGTACATTTCCGTTGGTGAATCAAAATATTTGCTACAGTTATTTTTAAACTTCGTCAGCTAACGGACCATTGAACCAATAACCACGTCACGTATCTCTTTCTGGATTATTACCGAGGCAGTGGGATGAAGCACAAATAGCGCTATTTAATTCCCAATGCCTCTTGTAAGCCATATATTAACATATTATGATGTTTACTGAGCGCATTTGGACATGCAATAAGGAGGAGGATAATTATATTTCTTGACAAATACTATGATGCGACGCTGTTACGTTTCTGTGGGCTCCCATTGCATGACAGAAACTTCGTAGCTCCGTGGCGTAGGCTACCCCCTGAGACACTCTGGTCCTACCGAGTACCCCCCGCACCAAAACACCTTGAAGTTTTTGCTTAGTTATTGCTGAATTAACAAAATGTTAGCACATACATGCAATTTAATAGCATAAGGGGGTATAGGGGATAGTTTTTAGATCTTTCTCTATTATTTTTATGCTGGTGAGAACTGAAAACCCATTCACAGATTAGTTTTGTGTACCCCCTAGAACCCATCCAAGTACCCCCAGGGGTACTCGTACCCCAGTTTGACAACCACTGTCGTAGCTGATTGACCGGATGTCATACATCTGTATCCCAAAGTCCTAAGTGTCTCTGGTATCCCCAGTAATGGCCTCAGGAAATTTGTGGATATGATCACCTTTTGAGAATTCAATTAAGAAATAGAGAAGAGATATAAAGTATTTCCCTCAGTGCATTAACTCACATCCACACCTACATTATATTTGTTGGATACATTTTTCTCCTTATGGAATTTATTTAGTTTATCTTCGTGACAAACACTCCATGTGAGTAATGTAGCCCAAAGTAGAATAGTAAAGTTTGAACACTGCAATTTAAGTAATTGAGCAGGAAGAGTTTTAGCAGTTGTAGCAGTTTCCACTACCTCTGATACTCACTGCTTTTATTCCCAGTGACCCATTGTGCAGGAGCAACAGGCCTAACCTTGCTTCATCCACCAACTGGGAGTCTCATTTATTGAACAACACAACACAGAAGCTGAGGGTCCAGTAGCACATGCACAAATAAAGGGCATACTTAACAGACTACACCCTTTTTCAGGTAAATCCTCTTCACCAATGCACTACAGAACTTTAAATGGACATTAAACTATGTTATAACACCTTACCAAAGTCATTTGTTATGGATGATTCTGTCATTGTGCTGATTATGGATTATTTGTGCTTTACACCAACAGGGTCAGCTTTCATGGACAAAAAATAACACTGAAGTCTGACTCCCACCGCATCCATGTTTTGAGGTAAGGTTTTGACATGATATAGTATGTGCAATGTGTGTTTGTGGTTTAGATATGGAAATTCAATTTCAATTTTAACTCCCATTCCAGCTCTGGTTAAAATCATTGTGCATATGCCTTTATTAGAAAAAAGAATTTAGTTCAACTTTGCGCTGTACTCCGTCAGTATATGTTGTGAATTATTAGAGCCTAGAGGAGAAATGCCCAGTGTCATTCTTTTGAAAATGTTTTTTTCATTGCCAGAACCTTGTGATCCCTTCTTCACTGTTGCCGAAAAGACAACACCTTTGCCATAGTGGATGTTGCAGAGAAGGACAGTCAAAGACTTTTTTTTCAAGGTGACACAAATGTCCTAACTGATGGACATTTACTGCTGCCATCATATTTTCACATTCCATATTAGCACTAATGAAAATGTTGCTTTGAGGTAGCCTAGAAATCTAGACGTACTAGCGGTGGCAAATAAATTTGCTCAGCCTGTACGTCTAGCAGCAAGCCATAGGGAATTTCATTGGATGACGCCTTTGGCGACATCTAATCACAACACTGTGTTTAGGGCGGGCTTCGCCGAACATAATTGGTCTTTTGATTTGGTGTTTAGATCTTGTTCATTCCTCCGATTGGCCATAGGCTATGCCTCGATGCCAGACTATACATTTCAATGATATACAGTAGGATGGCCTGCCAGGCTAGCTTTGAGGTACTCTTATTATTCTGTTTTGATCTTGATTTGATCACCAAATGTCACAATTTGTATTGCAGGAATACATCTTTAATGCCACCAGTGGAATCGAGGACCAGGGATAATCCCCAGTATGAGTATTGGTAAGTAGCCTGACAAGCCAGACTATATCGTAAGAATGTATAGTCTGAAGACCACTGATAGACTGTACCGCAATGGAGGGGCAGGTGATTGATTCAAACTGCCTCTCCACGTAATAGGCTAGCGTTCCGGCCACTGGTACCAGCTGGTATATCAAACTTTTTCCCGTAGCCCGTCGGTAACACGGCAAAGACATCTTTTTCAAAACGAAAAACTTCAGTGCACTTTCTTGTTTCACTTTCAAAGAAAATGACAAGTGCAATTCGTCCAAAACTAAAGCCAAAGACGATTCTGCTCTGATTTGAGCAGGGCTGTCGTCATCGTACAAAGCCCGCCTTACGATTTCCTGTACACATACCGCGCTGTGATTGGTTATCCGCCGCCAGAGGGAGGATACAACGGGTTTCTATCAGTGGCCTCTAGACGTACCTGCTGTGCAAATTAAAATTTGCTACCGCTATGGGTACGTCTAGAGTTCTAGGCTAATTGGTAAGTGTATTTATTGTAGTGTCATGCATAATGTTGTAACAATTCGCCCTTAATTTACTGAAGGAAAAAAGTCACACGCTATTTATGTCGCGGGCGGATCTGATCTACAGAAGCGGTAACGTTAAAGCAGGCTCAGTAGTAAGTTAGTCAATGGACTTATTAAATTAATTGCGCTCTAAGCGCGGCATTAACACTCAACTCTCCACATCTATAACTTAACCATGAATAATATCTTATCGAAGAAATATGCAGGAGACAAAAGATAAAGTTTGTGAAGCTATAATTCAGAAGCAAAGCGCTGACCGCTCAAACAAGGAAGTTTTATGACGGTGAATGCCGACACTTCTTATCACCGTGCAACCCACACAAATAACACACTTGAAACCCCGAAAGTCCAATTCCCTATAAGTCCCAAAGTCAAAGTCTATTGTGATCCCGACCGATCGTTGTTAGGATCCCAAAACAAAAAGAAAACATGCGCGCAATGGAGAGATACGAGGTCTGTCGAGTAGCCGCTTCCAAAAAGGAAAGCGCAATCTCGCCAGAATGACGCGTCCAGAGAACATGTTCCAGTACTTGCCGTAATTCGCAAGATTCGTAGGTATATAAAATAAAAAATAATTCCCACGAGAAGTACGGTAGTCCAAGTTGGAATCTCCGGCGTCTCTCGCTCACCTGCAGGTTGGCCTCCCCCGGTGAACTCGCGTCACCCCAGGTAACCACTAATTCCAACCCCCCACGGAAAGTGTATGTGTATTTAAAGGTATCTCGTCCCAATTACCCGCGTCATACATAATGGCAATTGCCTACAAGTTTAACATGGCAACATAATTAAACAAGAATCAAAATAAACATTCTTAAACATTAAGTCATGTAAAAAAAAGGTGGACTTATTGGCGACCTTTACAATGTAACATAGACGGAAGTTGAGTTTTATTGTTGTTTCTTTTCTCCTTACAACTAGATGCCATTATCTACCGGGCTGCTTTTCTTAATGCAACTTGACTGGGGCAGAGAAGCTGTGGAATCAGTGCAGATGGACCTGAAAGACTAACTCATAAGGTGAAATTTTGAGTTGAATTTTCTTTAAATACTACACATTTTTTTTGTTTTGGATGAGTAAAAAAAGGTGCTATTTTTCCAAATGAGCTCTCATATTGATATTTGTTGTCTTTCTAAATATTCTTCCCCCAGCCCATCAGTCTTGTTGCAGTCCAGCAGTTTTCATCGCCAGTTCGCCATCATTTCAGAGAATCCCTAATAGAAATGAGACTTTGATGTACATGTAAGCCAAGGTTTTTCCATTTTCAATGTCCAGGATGGTTTTCTGTATCATATGGGCCAGTGTAAGTAAGTGTTATTTGTTTGTACAAGTGTAATGTAGCTCTGAGAATTCACTGAAAGTGTAAAAAAAAAAAAACCTCTCCCCTACCCTATGTCTGTAAAGCAGATTTTTCAACGGACTTCTTAGTTTTAATAAGTTTAATAAAATTTGTATTAGTTTTAAAAAAATTAGACCGACATAAAATTTGTATTCTTATGGAGAATTTTTTTTTACAGTGTGACAACTGCCAACTTTGTCCTCTATCTACAACTGTTTGCATTTTCATGCACTCGTAATTTGATGCAGTTCAGTTCAGTACGATTTCACTTTGATGCTATGAATTAAAAGTGTTTTAATGAAATCTCCTGTCCTGAGTTATCTTTTCATCAATAACAATAAAAAACGGTAAAATAGAGCTTACTGTAATTTAATGGTATTTATATACAGTAATGAACTGTTTAAGTACAGTAAACACATAGTGAAATAGTGGTAGTGTATTGTTATTTAACAGTTACAGTTACTGTTATTTTATTGAAAATACTGTCAATTTACTATAGCCTACTGTAATACTTTTTAATGGTAATTGAAGATTAGTGTAGAAAAACTGTAATTAACTGGTAACCACAGCTGCCAGTAGTGCTTAATGGTATTTATATACAGTAATGAACTGTTTAAGTACAGTAAACACATAGTGAAATAGTGGTAGTGTATTGTTATTTAACAGTTACAGTTACTGTTATTTTATTGAAAATACTGTCAATTTACTATAGCCTACTGTAATACTTTTTAATGGTAATTGAAGATTAGTGTAGAAAAACTGTAATTAACTGGTAACCACAGCTGCCAGTAGTGAACTGTATTTTTTTACAGTGTAAACAAAAAGGCTACCGGTGCATAATGTAATGCAGGGCTCTTCTGCTCGTCTCCACAGCAGCCAAGACTTCCCTTTGCTCCGGCACCAACATCGTTACCCTCTCCTGCTCTAGGACTGAGGGAGGGTGGAAACGATGGTTAGTTTCACTACATCAAATATTGACACACTTACAG
The DNA here is from genome assembly GCA_027497455.2 of Sardinella longiceps. NCBI lineage: Eukaryota > Metazoa > Chordata > Actinopteri > Clupeiformes > Clupeidae > Sardinella > Sardinella longiceps. The sequence continues at coordinate 104,528 of JAODXP020009271.1, read as the reverse complement.
GTGACATGTTAACATCATTTAAAATTACAAATAACTTCTAAAAATTTGGGGATGTTGTATTATCAACTGAGAAAGCTATAGGTTGAAAAAAAGTCAATTAGCTGCAAGTATTCTTCAACCTATTTTTACCACTATTTTCAAGTGGTAATGCCGTTCCACATTCGATTACAGTTTTCCTACTTACATTACAGAAAGCTTCTATTCCTGGCTAAAGCCAGTCTCCCATTGAGAGGTCATTAAGACAAGTTTGAGAAAACATACATTTTCCCATTGTTCGAAAATAAAAGTTCCTAGTGGCTACGCAACAAGTTATTTTCAGCTCTAATGATATCAACACACGTTATGTTTGCCATGATCAACGAGATCCAACTTACGTAAAAGACAGAAAATGCCATCAGGAGCTAGAAGGAAGAGTTACTACTGTAATACTGTATAGTGAGGTCTTGAAAGTGGCACAGTTTGCACACCATCATCATCATGCATGTCCTCTTTCTGGAAATATAATTGTCCCTCTTGCTCTTTGTAACACACTTTGAACTCCTGCATTAATGGCGTCATATAAAAAGTTGTTTTCACAGTCATCACTTACCAGAAGCCTCCTCACAATCAACACAACTGTGACTCCTGCAAGTAGCACAGGCAGGATCAGCATGTAGCGTTGTCTTAACTCCTTCAAACCTAGAACAGTAAACAACATATCCCTGTTGACATTAATCAAACCTAGAACAGCAAAACACATATCCCTGTTGTTATTAATCAAACCTACAACAGTAAACAACATATCCTGCTTGCCATTACATTACAAAGGTATTGAACACACCGAGTGGTCTGAAGTGTTCACTGATATTATATATATATATATATATATATATATATATATATACATATATATATGGGCAATTCCAGCGTTATGGACGTGACATTTTCGTGCATTATTGATGAACAAAAGGCCAGATAACCTCAGCAAACCTAGCAGTATTTCACAATTTTTTTTCATATTCTTCTGCAAACTCCATGGCTGAATACAGGCAAACAGAAAAAAATAATATCATGATTTGCATCATAAGAATATGAGCCTTTCAATTTGCGTTATGGACGTGACGAAAAACGGACAAACTTTTGAGAGAGCGTAGTTTTTGCTGTGAAGTGTGTGAAATTTCTAGAGAAATGTAAATATTACTACATTCATACCAAACAGGACACCTCAGTAAAGACAGAGGAAGACTTAATTTCAAATGTAAATGTAAAAAAAGTTGGTTTTCATTGGGAGACATGGCGTTATGGATGTGACGTTATGGACGTGACGTCTGGAAAAACCCTCCAAAACGATACAAAACAATTGTGAATGGTGGATTTTAACCTGTAACAAGAGAAATAGTAATATAACAATGAAAAATAACTGATAGCATTGCAGCTTTGTGTGTGTTATCACCCACTTATGCCCATTATAAGCCCCTCCATAGACTTACATTATAGCTGAATAGGGTAAAAATTTTAACAAACAGATATCCTTTCGAAACTTGCTCAGTTGAATATTTACATCGAGACAATACTTTTTTGTATTGGAAGTTTTCTGAAAGAATTTGTATGTCCATGTAGGTGAGACTTAAAGTTTTAAGGTGAGGTTTACTTTTTCGTGGAATTGCCCATATATATATATATATATATGCAGTACAGACCAAAAGTTTGGACACACTTTGCCATTAAATTATTTACTTTATTTTCATGACTGTTGCCTCCAGTGACAATCTACAAAATAAACAAACTTATGAATGAACACGTGGCATTATGTACTTAATAAAAAAAAGTGTGCGATAACTGAAAACATGTTTATATTCTCGTTTCATCGAAGTATCCTTTTTTTGTTTTGATAACTGCTTTGTCCTCTTTTTATTTTTTGGATGAGCTTCAAGAGGTAGTCACCTGAAATGGTTTTCCAACTGTCTTGAAGAGTTATTCATTCCAAGAGATGCTAAGAACTTGTCGGCTCTTTTGCCTTCACTCTGCTTTCCATCTCACCCCAAACCATCTTGATCGGGTTCAGGTCCAAAAGTTTGTCATAATCTCACACTTTTTTTGTTAAGCACGTAATTCCATATGTGTTCATTCATAATTTTGATGCCTTTAGTGAGAATCTACAATATAAATTGTCCTGGAAATAAATGAATCGCATTGAATGAGGGGGTGTGTCCAAACTTTTGGTCTGTACTGTATATCACAATTTAACCATTGTATTTCATCGTAAGATATCCAAAAACAAGGCTTAACATCATTTTGAGTGAACCCCTACTTTAACTATATTGCGACATGAAAGTTCGAAGTTTGCCGGGGAGCCGAATTTTGATACGTTGATACATGCAGACCACAGAAGACCACTTACTAACTACTGAGCTACGTGTAGTGAATTCTTGTTTCACTATCAACAAATTAATGTTTTTTTTTTTTTTTTTTTTTGTCAATGCTGGATATAGGGCAATGTTAGACAAAATAGCACATCTGTGTCAATTACTATTCTATAAATCTATAATAGATCAATAAATAGTGACCTAAATATTAAGATATTGATTTCTGGTCTGACCTGGAAACACAAACGTGGCAGTCTGAGCATGTCCTCTGTCATCAGTGAGAGTGCAGGTGTAGTTGCTGCTACTGGAGGAGAGGGTAATGTTCAGCTGGCTCGTCTTGTGCAAAAGCTGCCCTGAGGTAGTGTGAGCCGTGACCTTGGCCTGCTCAGATAGGTCATTCCCCCATGCATCTGTCCAGGTGAGGTTAGCTAACGGAAACCCTTCAGATTCACAGGACAGGGCATATTCTTCACCACTCATGGAGATGTTGCTTTTCCGGACTGAACTCCAAGGGGCTGTAGAATAGCACATTCAATGAAATTCATTAAATTTGAGAAAAAAGCAAACAAACAAACAAACAAAAGGTTCCATTCAGGTGGAGCCAACTGGGCAACACATCACCATGTGGGCGGGGAAAAAATAGAAAAGCAGTCTATTTTATGCACATCAAAACTAGTTTCATAGTTTTCAGTAATTTAGTTTTTTGCACATACTGGATATTTTTGTTGGCAAACAGCAAATCTCCAGGCCGGGAACTTGCTAATTAATTAAACTGTCAATCAACGGTGTCCACAATCATTATTGGTTAACGCTTTACTTCCACCACCAAAGTAAAAAAAAAAAAAAACTCCAGTGGCAAAGTTTAACATCATGAAATATTTTAGTTTTTTTTTTTTTTTTTTTACTTTTGCCATATTTCATGGCTTTTCCTCATTCAATGGTGACAGCAGAGTACGCATGAAATGTATATGTTTTCAATGTCCTGAACAAAAAAAGTATACACCTGTGATCCTATGGGGTCAAGTTGACTCCAGGCCTGTTTAGCTGCCTTAGCCAACTTAGTTGATTTAGTTAGTGCTATAAATGGCATTAGAATGGTCCCACGCCCTGCCAGATATGCTGCCAGCTATGTTCAAGACATTAAATCATCATGTGAGCTTTGAAACTGTCTTTGTTTACTGTCAATGTTGACTTGGGGTGAAGTTGACTCCAAAGCTTTTTTTATATTAGTATTGATAATGCGATAACAGAAAAAGAAAATTCCAACTTTACCAGCTGCAGAGCATACATGCATCATTGAACTATTATTATGTATAGGAGATGTGACTAACCTCTGACTTTTAGATGGCACATTGTGGCACACTGTGCCTGCACAATGCAATAGTATTCTCCTGCATCCATGGTGTGGACAGGGTCAATCTTTAGGGTAACGACCCCTTCCTTAAAGCCATCGAAGGGTAGCCAAACTCTTCCAGTATAGTTTGAGGATAGTATTAGTTTTCCTTCATCAAAACGAAGAACATCCATTGAGGATTCTTTATTTGTTCTGATGACCACGATTAGATGTGTGTCTATGGCCAAGGAAAATGGGAATGTCCAGTTCAAAATGGCTTTGCCATGGAGCACTGCATCATATGTGTGGGCCTCTTGAGATGACAAAACTGAAAGAGTATTAAAACAGTTGGTATGGTCATGTGTCAACCAAAATGGTATGATTTTTTTCAACCTACTGAAGGGAAAAGCTCTTACCAAGGCCAAACACAGGCAAGAAGCACAGAAAGATGACCGTTAGCTTCTGCATCTCATTCTCTCTTAGCATTACCCCAAAGCATTAGGTTGGGGTGACATGATATCACGGCATCTGTGTAAACAAACAAATGATCCTCACAGGTGTTGCAGTATCTTGCCGTGCCAAATAAATAAATACATAAACAAACAAACAAACAGTATTTTCCTAGCCTGCTAATACCTGTGGTTATTTGGATGCAGGGCCGGGGCTAGCCATTTGGGTGCCCTAAGCACAAATGCTTAAATGTACTCAAGTAATGACAGAAAAAGTAAGTAAGTAAGCTAAAAAAAAAAAAAAAACATACAAAAAACATTAAATTTTTCAACATAGGCAGAATAGTGAACTGTCAGCGAATAACTGAATGGGGCATAGGAATATAAAACTGAAAGTGAGTTTCATATGGCTTATTTGGTTAGCTCAATGTTTTGTGTTCTTTTTCCTGAGGGCATTCAGTGACCTTGAACAAAAGGGCTATGGATTGATTCATATCATATTCCTACTTTAATGAAAAATTTGTTAGCACTTGTTCCCTGACAAATTGGTAGGCTATCTCTAAACAAAACCTTGTTGCAGTCACTCAGTTGACCACTAAATGCAATTTCAGCTGATACTTGTAACTATACTGCCAACTGAAAATGTAGTGGAGAAAAAGTATGTAATTTTTCTCAGGAAATGTAGTGAAGTAAAAGTTGACAGATTTTTAATAACTCAAGTAGTATAAATACTCCAAAAATAAACTTAAGTACAGTCCTTACAGGGCTCTAGACTAACTTTTTGCACTGGTTGCACCGGTGCGCCTAAAAAATTTTCTTAGGTGCACCAGCACAAAAGTTAGGTGCACCCAAATTTCCAACCACATCGCAGGTTTTATAGGTTGTCCATATGAATTGTAAATTATTAACAATTGTTTGATGAAAACTTAACTTAGTAAAATGGTATTGGTGCTTTAAGCTGATTTAAACTTAAAAACATAGCAAGAGAAATGAAATAGAAATAAAATCTAGGCCTAATTCAGAGTGCAAGTCTTTTTAATGGCATCAAACTACACATCTCAACACTCAATGTCTTAGTCAGTGCCTATCCTTATTGATGTTTGGCCAATTTGTCAGCTAGCATCTCCCAGAAATGTTTAGTAGTATTAGTATGAAATATCTTTTTGTGTGATTTTGATTGCAAAATTTGACAGCCCCATAATGCAACCTAGGGCTGCTTTTATTTTTAGATTTCCAATAAGGCCTATGGTTAATGTTGTAACAAGACGGTAGAATATTTGTGTAATATGAAATAACATGTCTTAATATGCTCAATCTAAATGTCAATGCCAATCAGTGTTTATCTCACTCAGGTCAGATGATGCGCTATGTAGCTTTAAGCCACTCCCGCATCTGACGTGAGTGAGGTAAAAATCAGTGTGCTCACCGGACGCAATGACAGCTGTAAAACATGCAAGGATGATTATGGTTTTAAAAGGAAGATTTGCGATACTCGATTTGCGCCAAACACCAGAATAAATTGATAACTGTCAACCAGAATGAGTTTACCCGACTCATGCTAACCGAATATTGCCAAAACTCTTTTTAAAACTGCCTATATTGTTTTCTGTCTCCGCAATTTGCTGACGTCTTTTCATTTGCGATTATTATAGCCTAAATTGGACGCATGCAACATGATTGCTATTGCCTAGGTTGGATACGCGTTCAAAACATTTTTCTTCTGAATAATTATTTCGATCTGAACTATCGTAGTAGGCAACGTTAAACTCGATAATGATCTCGGACTTGTCTGATGACTTTGTTGCTGCTGCCTGCCGCTGAAAGGCACCGGGGAGAGAGGAGCCTCCTCAATCGGAGTTTCTATGCAAACACTTGCCCCCCGCAAACGGCTGGTCGTACCGGTGCGACCTCTGATTTTCTAAAGTCGCACTATGATTTGAAGATTACACCATCAAGTGATGTACAATCTTTGGGTTTTACGGCTCAAGACTAGCTAAATGTGCAGTTTGTTACGTTCTCAGATCTAGCGTTATAATTGAGTGAAAGCAGGTAACATTAGGACTTGATGAAGTGCCGTCCGGAGAAGAGTTAGCCTAACAAGCTTAGTGCTAACGTTGCCCGTTTGAAAGCGAAAGCAAAAGTGCGCTGCCAACCCTGCCCCTCTTTACAACATGTGCTGCAGCCTACTTATTATTTTTTTTTTACTGTCAATGGCCGTAGCCCACTAGGACCAGAGAGGAAAAAGCAGACACAAAGAGTAAAAACAAATGGAAATGAGTTGCTTGGTAGAAGACCGATTGGCAAAGATACACGATGTGACTTTCTTGTTCTTGTGACGAACCTGATTTCCCCGTTTTCCGTGTTGTTGTGCCCTGCCCCCAACCTAACCTAGCCCCAACAACCCTTGCAAACGTATGGTAGGCCTAAAAGCTGATAAAGTTTAGGCTGCACGTCGTCCAAAACTGAGACTGTTAAAAAAAATCATACAGACCCGCATACTCGAACACTGCACATTCTTGTAGCTGCCAGTGAAACATACATGTAATCGAGCACCATGTGCTCAAATACACCCGGTTCCTTCTGCTTCCTGTTCTTGGAGGAATATTCTCACATACAGTACGTTACACCTGACTGGTCTCTCAGCAGCTCAAAATTTCATCCACCCAATGAGTAGCTAGCATGAAGTTGAAGAGTGCTTTTTCAAACAACGCGCCCTCTTGTGCTCATGTATTACCATTGACTGTATTCCAGAATGTAGCTAATGGCTTATATTAGGCCTTTCTGATGTTTGAATGTTTACGCTTTCACACATTAGCAGGGCCTAGTTTTTCACTCGGGCCATATTTCAGATAACTTGAGGTGGGCCCACATTTGCCATAACAAGAGGTAACATAACATACATCAAGTCAACACAAACTCCAGATTTCAAAACAATTATTTTTTGTTCAACTTCAAAACATTTAATCATGAAAAATGAAAAAAATAATAAAAAAGGGTAAACAGCATTTTGGGCTCATCTGACCCTCTTGTATTCTTTAGTTGTGCAAAAATTGGAATGCTTACAAAATTATTTTAGGGTGAAGAGGCACCAAAGTAACTAGTTTTGTGAGTGTTATGGTCTGAGCCTGAAAGACTGTTTTGAGGTTACGTTTTGGGGCTCGTAAACAGTGTTTTACTTTTTGACTGGAACATAGTCTGGGCTGCATGTGGTTCCCGGGCCCCCATTTCATGCACTGGCCTATACAATGTTAGTAAACACAAAAAATAAGTCTGGTTTAGTTATCTAGATATCTAGGATGTAGGCTGTGATAAACCATGAAAGCTTTAGTTTTCAAGATAGAACTAAATCCAACCATGTTTTTCTTCATCTTTAGACAGACAAATTTATTCAGTGAGTACACCTACTTCTAGCTATCAGCCATAGTACTCAGACATCAGTTGTGTCTGACCTGTTTATCCAAACACAACACTATACAGTATATAGGTTGTACTCAGACGTAGACAATCACCCTGTTATCTGGACGAGGAGTCATTGGGCAGCCTTAGCGTTATTTGAACTGGCTTGTAGTTGCACTGCTTGGTTTTAGGCCCGAATCACACACAAACTGTGCGTTCGCGGTGCGGGAGCGGGGCGGTGCGGGAGCGGGGCGGTCCGTAAGCGGTCCGTGAGCGGTGCCTGTGGGCTTGGGCATTCACACAAGAAATTGTCTCTGCGGTGTTCTGTACGAAGCGGCTGCCCGAGCTCTGCATTCAAAATCTATGGACACCGCGCAAGTCCCACTTACCGCGCTGAAAACGCTTGGAAAAATAGAACTTGTTTCTATTTCAAAAAAGCAGCGCGGGAGCTGCGCGGTTCACCGCTCAGAAACCGGACAGGAGCCGCGCAGAACACGCGTGCAGTCTGAATGACCTAACCTGTTAACATGTATTTTAAATGAAATCGCCCCAAAACCGCGCCCGCACCGCTTACGCGCCGCTCACGCACAGGTTTGTGTGTGAATCGGCCGTTAGCCGCCTTACCCAAGGGTCTATCACTCGTGGCCAAACTTTACATTTAATGTGATAGCCTGGCTTGTCAGGCTAATTTTCCAATACAATTGGCTGTCACATCCCAGCATTCCCCTCCTTATGCATACTTGGTGATACATCCGCAGTCAATCTAAGCAACTCCTGCAATAAAACTCTGCTTGTAGCGCTGACTATTGCCAAGAAAACAATCCTCATGAACTGGAAATCTAGGAACAACATTCACATCACTCACTGGAAAAACCTGTTAACCGACTATATATCATTAGAAAACCAATCAACTCCAAACTTAATCAATACTCAGGATACAACCTCTCCTTGGTACCCCTTTATCACCTATCTACAGTCCTGACCTCTTTGCCTGAAATCCATCTCCACACTAGCATAACACACTTCATCAACAGATACACATATCATTGAACACTGGACAGAGGATAGTAGCTGGAACTATTATTCGTATTATAACTATAATTATAATGATTATTGTTATTGTTGTTGTTATTATTATTGTTATTATTATTAATGATGATGGTAATAATAATGATAATGATAATACTATTTTTTTTTTAAATAGCATTCCCCTCTTCCCATCCCCCTTTTATTTTACACTCCCTTATAACTTTACTAACTTCACTCTTTCTCTCTGCCTCTCTCATCATTTTTCTACCAGGGCCCCGTTGGATGGCTCGGGAGACTTGGTCCTGGTGGGTTGCTGTGTGGGGTTGGCATTGGTTGGGTCCTGTGGGTTATCTATTGGCCCTGGGCCCCTATGGTGTGCCCTCTTCATGCGCTCATGGGCACGCCTTGTCCTGGAAGCACACAGCTCGCCTTGCTCTTTTTTAATTGCACTACATGTTAGATGACATTCATAACCATAAAACATAAAATCTACAAATCAGACTAGGGAAAGAGTGGAGTGCTGGCAGATGCCTCATACAGTATCTCTCTGCATACCTCTCTTATTTTAATGCATACATCACAGAGGAGGCACACGTCTTACACAGGGTAAGTGTGGTGTGCATGGGGAAATCCTGACAGATATTCACCATGCATGCCCACTTCTTTTAATGCTACACACTAGATAGAGCCCTCAACCTAGTCATTCACATACACATTTAGGTCAAGAGTGGCGTGTTGGGTGTAGGTATGAGGACGAGGTGTGGGCATGGTAGTGTGGGATGTGTGCATATGTTGGGGGCTGGGGCCGATGGGTGGCACGCGGGTCCTCCCCTCTGTCAGCTCATCGCTGTGTAACTGCAGGGGCCGGGTGGAACTGTGGCCATCAATGGGTGCCCAGGTTGTCAATCAGTCAGGCAATCAGTTACTCTTGTTATTACATTTAATTCTAACAGAATATTCATTTATTTATTTATTTTTCTTCTAACGGAATAATTACAACTCCTCTTCTCTGAAACCCTCCTTCTCTGTGTTCCAGCTTATTTCCTCCTGGCCCAACAACAAGTCAGTCTTACACACATGCACAAACACACACACACACACACACACACACACACACACACACATTCACACACAACCACTGCCCCCCCAACCCTAACCCCCACCCCCATCTCAACACCACCTCATTCACACTCTTAGAGCTATTGTCCCCCCCCCTTCTCTCTATTCCGGTCATCAATTCCATCCCTGATAATCATATCTGTACGCAAATCTCTCTCTGTTGTCAATGTTGTGTTGTGTAAAGAAGCCAAGTCAATGTGATGTCTTGGTTTCAGTATGTGTTTTGTGAAGTTAAGTGTTTGTGTATTGTACTTGTTTTTGTTTAATGTTGTACTCTTGTGCCTGTCATAGTGTTGCATTTTTTGTAATGTCAAAAATGTTTGCAATAAAAAAAAACAAAAACAAAAAAACAAAAAACAAAAACAAAAAAACAATTAGATGCAAAGCTCCACTGCTTTTAAGCTTCACTTTGGCTAGTCACCAGGAAGAAATAGGCCTTTTTTTTAAATTAAAATTAAATAAATTTAATTTGTTCAGTTATCAAAATAAATATACTAGTTTACAATGTTTATTTATGCAGCCTATAGATACATTTAAAAGAATATGTTTCAAAACTATTTCAAGCCTAATTCTACTGTCAAATATCTCACTGAACATGTCGAAGCAAGTCCTGTGATGTACAGCTGATCCATAAAGTCACATGACAACCTCAAGTACTTCCGGTCCCGTGACCATGTCCCACGTCTGCGCTGTGTCTGGCTGTGTTTTAAACTTCTGCTGATTGTTTACACCCCGAAGAACATCATGGATGAGTCATGAAGACCTTTACCGTAGTGAGAGAGGTGTTCATGTTAGTTCGTTAAACGTGCTGGTCTTTTTGTCTGGCACAAAAACAGTTCACAAGAGAGTAGTGGTACCCAGAACCTGCTAGCGGGTTAGCCTATTGCGAGCCAAGGAGTAACCAACATTGCTGAGGGTAAGCGCTCCGATGACATTCATTTATTCGTGCTTTCTTACAGAGGACCGGCTATATTGGAAATAAACATGCCAAGGAACAAAATTAACCAGTATTTATACTATCTAATGACTCCTAACTCACGCGATATATCCATTGTTTTGGTTTGGATACGTGGCGTATGTGTTAGCTGAACAAGTTTAGTCTATTTCGACTGGTAAGGTTAACTTAACTGTCACATTTCTAAAGTCATATCACAGGATAACGTTATTTTGTTTTGCTTCTATGCCAAGTGTCTCAAATACAGTAACGTTAACGTTAACGTTAACGTTAACGTTATGTTATAGTAGGCTTATAGTTTTAAGTGTAGCAACGTTAGTGAAATGTATTTTGGTAAGGTAGGTTACTACCATTGGTTACTACTCAGTTATCTGGTTGTTAGACGCTATCCAAACCGTGACAGAATGAATGGACGTATTTAAAGTGATGGCACGTGTTGGTATGTTAGCTCTAATGTGCTGGTTTTGTGTTCACGAGACCCCTGTCTGTGTGATCACGCGCAGGTGCTGCATTGTTTACATTCTGACGGGGGCGACATGGCGGGAGGAATCACGGAAACGGGGGAGCTCTATTCCCCTTATGTGAGTACAGTAGTCTTCACCTACCTCAGGCCTAGCCTCTACCTCTTTCATAGAACAGCACACTTATGTATTCAGTCTTCACCTACTGGCTCTCCCCTCATAGCAAAGTACACTTATTTGTTCATCTCAAGATTGGCCAACATTGCTGTTCATAGCTTGTTCTAACTTGTTGCCACTGATGAGGACAAAAGTGTGTGTGTGTGTGTGTGTGTGTGGGTAGATCATTCAGTCTGAACTTACTTTCTAACCTAGGCCCAGGTTCAGTCTGTTCTCTCTCTCTGTCACACACACACACACACACACACACACACACACACACACACACACACACACACACACCACTTCTGCCCTAGCACTTAAATCATCCCTCAGTTAACCAGATGTCTTCTGGTCTCTTGTTGTATGACCTCTTGTAACTGTAATGCTCAACTTTGGCTGCTGGCTCAGCTCAGCTCAACTCGCTGCTTTGCGTCACATTTGGCCGTTACTAATTGGAATGCAGTGAAAGAACACAGAGCACCGCTCCACTTACATGAGCAGCCCTATCAGAAGGCTTATGTGGGGCTGCCATGGCTACCAGCAGTGATAAGATACTGACCTGTGTTCTCATCGTCAGTGTGGTCATGAGACAACTGTGTGTGTGTGTGTGTGTGTGTGTGTGGGTGAGTGATATAGAGACAGAAGCCACTGTCTAAGTGAGGTATCAGGTGTGTTGTGTGTGTGTGTGTGTGTGTGTGTGTGTGTGTGTGTGTGTGTGTCTGGTGGGGGGGGTGTGGGTTGTGGTGGGCTTGTAACAGAAGCTACTGTTTAATTCAGGTATC
>JAODXP020009271.1:80000-87500 GCA_027497455.2 Sardinella longiceps | reverse complement strand
AGCAAGTCTACAGAGAATTTTATCGAGTGGTTCCAGAGCAACGAGACCTCAGCAAACGACGGATGATTGCCTGTGCCTGCCTTCCACGCCTACAACACGACGCTCGAGTCTTCTACTACTCCGCGAGTCCCTCGATGGTTCGGCAGGCAGAGAACGACGCTCGCAAGCAGCCCCTTTTGTCTTCATACCACCGCAACACGACAGTCAGCTAGCAGTGCGTGGCTAGTCTTCAAAGCTTTCCTACGGATCTCCGGTGCAGCCTGCCTACTGAACAGAACTTTGGTATCAAGTTTGACCATCCTGCACTGAAGTTTGATATCCTTTAAAACTTATGGACATTTGTGAAATGAATATGGGTATCAGTTACTGAAACTAGAGACATTGACTTATGGTTTTGAGTTATGCGTTGGAGTTAGCCCTATCTGCTTAAAGGGGTATTGCATTTTTGATTTAATTCACGTTTATGGGCAAACAACTTGCATTAAGAAATTTCTGAGTGTGTATAGTTTAGAGTTTATAAGAGATATACTGAGTTTAACAATTTACACATTAGGTTAGTGTTATATGCTACTTTAGAGATGTCAGTTTATGAGGAAACCTCACCAGTTCAGGAATTAGAAGAACACACACAGTCTTTATTACCTGACATAGAAAATGTAGCAGAAAAGGATGAAGAAAATCAAATGGCTGCAGTAGAAATAGCTAAACAGGAGCTTATCTCTGCCAACTCAGCTACTGTAGAGCCTAGAAGGTCTGAAAGGGATAGAAAGCTAACCCCCAAAATGCAAGAATTAAAAGAACAAGAAGCCAGTCAGAAGGAAAGCAAGTTCATGAAGTTATATGAACGCTGGAAAGAGGAAGTTAAAGCTACACGTGGTAATTTAAAAAATGAGTGCAATGAAGATGAGTTAACTGAAATGATGGATAATGTTGAGGGACTTGAGACTCAAGTTAAAGATGCATATGATAACATAAGGATGCAATTAGCACCTCCCCCCCAGATTAGAAGAAGGATTGATTCTTGTACAGCTGTAACAGCAGATTTGATGGGCTTGATGAAAGTACGTATGAGTGAAGTGGGTCAAGAGGAGTTTAATGACAAAGCAGAAAATGCTAGACTTCACATGGTGCTGGACAGAGAGTATGCACAGTCTATATTTGATGCATCAGTGATAGACCGTACTGCCCCAAGCCACAAGTCAAGCAGTCCATCAGATCATCAGAGTGTCAATGCTAAGAAAGCACAGTATGCTGCACAGTTAGCTGCAAAAGAAGTGGAAGTTCAAATGGAGGATGCAATTGCTGCTCAACGGCAAGAACTTAAAAGGCTAGAAAATCAGAGAGACCTGCAAGTAATGGCTGCTAAGCTTAGAGTATACTCTGAGGCTGATTGTAGTGAAGTTCATGATAACTGTAGAGTAGCCCATGCAGAGAAGACTGTAGGTCCCTTAATTCAGCCCAAGAGAATAAAGAGAGAACAAGCACATGACAATAGTGACGAAGGAACACCTACAGTTAAACACGAAGCACTGTTAGTACAAGCCCTACGTGATTCAATGGTGCTCACTAGACTTCCAGCCCCTGAGCCCTCCATTTTCTCAGGGGATCCTCTTAATTTCTTAGAGTGGAGCACAAGCTTTAAAACACTGATAGAGCAACGATGTACTAACACAGCAGACAAGTTGTTTTATCTGCAAAAGTATGTAGGTGGGGAGGCACGGTCTGTATTAGAGGGAACCTTTTTTAGAAAGGATGAGGCAGCCTATAGCCAAGCTTGGGAGACACTGCAGGCACGCTATGGACATCCCTTTATAATTCAGCGTGCATTCAGAGAAAAACTAAACAACTGGCCAAAAGTAGGCCCCAGAGACTCAGTTAAGCTAAGACAATTCAGTGACTTCTTGTCAGCATGCAGCGACGCCATGCCTCATGTGAAAGGATTGCAGGTGCTGAATGATTGTGAGGCTAATCAGAAACTGCTCCAAAAGCTTCCAGATTGGATCACATCCCGTTGGAATCGCTATGTTACCAAGCAATTAAACCAAGGAAAAGAATATCCTTCATTTAAAGAGTTTGCTGAGTTCATGGCGCAAGAGTCAGAAATCGCCTGTAACCCCATGACGTCACTCAATGCTCTGAAACCTGTGGATGAGAAGTCCTCTCGAGTTGTAAAGCGTCCACAAGCTAATGCTTTTATCACAGACTTGAAAGATAACTCAAAAGAAAGAGTAAAAAACAACGGGCCTGTAGAGAAGAGCTTTAATGCAAACAATGTATCAAATACACCCACAAATCCAATCAAATGCACATGCTGTGGTGAAAGCCATTCTATCCACAAATGCCAGACGTTTGCCAGCAAGCCTGCAGAGGATAAGAGACAGTTCATATTTGATAATAGCCTCTGTTTTGGCTGCCTCAGAAAGGGCCACAACTCTAAAGACTGCAAACAAAAGGCTACCTGTAAAATATGTAAGAAACACCATCCTACACCACTACATGAAGACCGTCCAGCGGCAGATAGTGCTCCAACGGTAATGCAGGCTGAGCAGAACACATCTTCTCTCTCTTGTAGTGTAGATAGGAGTGATGGTGGGAGCACATCTATGATAGTGCCCGTCTGGATTTCGTCATCAAAGACCCCTGAAACAGAGACACTTGCATACGCCTTATTAGACACTCAGAGTAGCAATACTTTTGTAGATCTAGAGGTGTGTCAAGCTATAGGAGCAAGTTCAGAGCCAGTAAAGTTAAAACTGACCACTATGATGGGAAGAGATTCCATCGTACAGAGTGCAAGAGTTAGTGGTCTTAGAGTTAGAGGGCTCTCATCCCAAAACTGGATAAACTTGCCACCTACCTACACCAGAGACTTCATTCCCCTTGAGCGCTCCCACATCCCCTCTCCAAAAACAGCTGAGCGATGGAGTCACCTGAAAGGAATAGCTCAGGAAATTCCAGAGTTAATGGACTGCAAAGTGGGACTGCTTATAGGTTATGATTGTTCTAGAGCACTAGCACCGCGTCGAGTCATTACAGGAAGAGACGATGAACCATATGCCATTAAAACTGACCTGGGCTGGAGTATCGTAGGAAACTCATTCCGTGGTGCGAAGTCAACGGAGGTAACTGGCCTGTGCCACCGCATCGTAGTCAAAGAGGTTCCGCCATTGACACCGGCCAGCATAATCAAAGCCCTTGAGTTTGACTTTAGAGATAGTAATCACCTTGAAAAGACTATATCACAAGATGACATACAGTTCATGCAGTTGCTGAATAAGACTGTTCACCACAATGCAGAGGGGCACCTAGAAATGCCATTGCCCTTTAAGACACGCCCGCATCTTCCAGAAAACAAAAAGCTGGCTCTAGTGCGATTGAAGCACTTGAAGAGAAAATTTGAAAAGAATCCAAAATTCAAAGATGACTACGTTCAATTCATGGAGGGCCTGTTCAGTGATGGCGATGCTGAAAAAGTGGATGATGAGCTGAGACCCGGACAGGTGTGGTACATCCCGCATCAGGGGGTTTACCACGCTAGGAAGCCGAACAAAATAAGAGTGGTGTTTGACTGCTCGGCTAAGTTTGAGGGCACAGCACTGAATGACCACTTACTGACAGGACCCGACCTAGCGAATGGAATGACCGGTGTCCTCTGCCGGTTCCGCCGACATCCTATTGCTGTTATCTGTGACGTTGAAAAGATGTTCCACAGGTTCCATGTAAGCCCAGACGACAGAGATTTCCTGCGTTTCCTTTGGTGGGAAGGTGGTGATGCATCCTCAGAGCCGAAAGAGTTTCGAATGAAAGTACACCTCTTCGGGGCTGCATCCTCACCTGGCTGCGCAAACTACGGAATGAAGTATCTTGCAAGCCAACATGAGACAGAGTATCCTGCTGCTGCTGAGTTCATCAAGAAGAACTTTTATGTTGATGATGGCCTAGCCAGTGTGGAATCAGAGGCTGCAGCTATCCAGTTAGTGAGAGAAGCACAAAGTCTGTGTGAAAAGGGAAAGCTGCATCTCCATAAGTTCATTTCGAATAGCAGAGAAGTACTGGAGTCAATCCCTGAAAGTGAACGGGCAGGTGGAGTTCATGATGTAGATCTCAGTCATGGTGAGCTCCCCATTCAGACAGTGTTAGGTGTAAGGTGGAATGTAAGCAGCGACAATTTCTCCTTTAAAGTCACTCTAGATGAAAAACCAGCAACAAGACGGGGACTCCTTTCCACGGTGGCCTCTGTTTTTGACCCCTTGGGCTTTCTCGCGCCATTTTTGCTGCTGGGGAAGAAAATACTGCAAGAGATGTGTCAGAAAGGAGTGGGATGGGATGACCCATTACCAAGAGAATTAGTGCCAAGATGGGACAGCTGGGTGAAGGATCTGGAAAACCTGACAAGCCTTCATATACCAAGATGCTTCACTCCAGTTGATGTTGGAAAGATCCAAAGAACCGAACTGCATCACTTCTCGGATGCGAGCTGCAGTGGCTATGGCCAGGCTTCGTATATCCGAGTTGTAGGGGAGAACAAAGTGCACTGCTCTTTAGTCATAGGGAAGGCTAGGGTCTCTCCCATTAAAATCACAACCATACCTAGGCTAGAGTTAACAGCTGCAGTTGTCTCCTCAGTAGTTAGCAGCATGTTAAAAGAAGAACTAGAGCTTCATGTGGATGAGGAATACTTCTGGACTGATTCCCAGGTGGTTTTAGGCTACCTTAACAATGAAGCCCGTAGGTTCCATGTTTTTGTAGCAAATAGAGTTCAGAGAATCAGAGAAATTACCAATCCCTCCCAGTGGTTTTATGTCAGCACTGATCAAAATCCTGCTGACCACGCCTCTAGAGGCCTCAGTGTGAAAGAGCTGATCAACTCAAATTGGCTCACTGGTCCAGAGTTTCTGTGGGAAAGGGAGGTATGTACGCCAAAGATAGACCCAGTGCTCATGGTGGGAGACCCAGAAGTTAGAACTACACAGGCGCTTCACACACAAGTAGAGAATGAGGAAAGTTTTCTAGACAGGCTAGAGCGCTTTTCAAAATGGCATACTGCCTTAAATGTTGTAGCCAGGATCCAAAGGCTAGCAAAAGGAACAAAGCAAACAGACCCAGTCAGTGTTGAAGAGAGAAGAAATGCCAGTGTAGCGCTCATAAAAGTGGCACAATATCATGCTTTCAAAGAGGAAATACAACTACTGAGAAACAGCAAACTGCCAAGTAGTCATCCACTATACCAACTCAACCCAGTGTTGCAAGATGGAGTTCTTAGGGTGGGTGGGAGATTGAAAAATGCTTCCTTACCACTTGACCTAAAGCATCCAGTAATTCTGCCTAGAGATGGAGTGATTACTCGCCTTATCCTGAATTACTGTCACGAGAACACCCAACACCAGGGCAGAGGGATAACCCTAAATGAAGTAAGGGCAAATGGATATTGGATTGTCAGTGGCAGCAAAGTTGTGGCAAGCCACATCAAACAGTGTGTCTCATGTAGGAAAGCTCGCAGACCAACAGAAACACAAAAGATGGCAGACCTACCTGATCATCGTGTCGACCCCTCACCTCCATTCTCTTACTGTGGGATGGACTGTTTTGGGCCGTTTCAGGTCAAACAAGGTCGCAAAGAACATAAGAGATATGGCATCATTTTCACCTGTCTGTCATCAAGAGCAGTACATTTAGAAATGTTAGAGGACATGACCACAGACTCCTTCATAAATGCCCTGCGATGCTTCATTAGCATTCGTGGAACAGTGAGACAGATTTTATCTGATCAGGGGACAAATTTCGCCGGAGCGAAAAATGAACTGACAAAAGCTCTGATGGAATTGGACAAAGAACGGCTAGCCACCTTCTTGGCCCAAAAGCAGTGTGAGTTCATAATGAACGTGCCTAGTGCTAGTCACATGGGAGGGGTATGGGAACGTCAAATTAGGACAGTAAGAAGTGTCTTAAGCTTTGTTCTTTCACAGAGTAGTGGCCGTTTGAATGACTTTTCCTTGAGAACTTTTCTTTATGAAGCAATGTCAATCATAAATAGCCGCCCCCTTACCACTGATAGCATTAACGATCCCAACGCTCTAGCACCCCTCACACCGAACCAGTTACTGACCATGAAGGCCACAGTTCCACTTCCTCCTCCAGGAAAGTTTGAGGCAGAGGACTTGTACGCCAAGAAAAGATGGCGTAGAGTTCAGTACCTAGCTGAACAGTTTTGGGGAAGATGGAGGAAAGAGTATTTAGCAAACATTGCACTCAGACAGCGCTGGCATTCTCCTAGACGAAATGTGAAAACTGGAGATGTAGTCATAGTGAAAGAAGAGGGAATTCCTCGCAGTGAGTGGAGACTAGGCAGAGTAACAGATGTATGCAAAGACAAAGATGGCCTGGTAAGGAAGGCCTCAGTGCAGATAGGAAATAGGAGTCTAGACAAAGGGGGACATAGGCTTACTAATCCATCTATGCTTGCACGCCCTATTCATAAATTAGTAGTGCTCCTAGAGAGCAAATAAAATGTTTCTCTATAGTTCATTTAAAATCCACATGAGAAGTTAAAATGTGTGGTTGAGAGTTATGTACAGTATGAGTTGAGTTTCATGGTTTGATACATGGATTGAGTTACTAGATTTCTTTGTAATGTAATCACAAATCATAGTAACTGGTGGGAGTGTAACTGTCCTAGAGACAGATTGAACAGGCATTTCTACATTAATATGTGCTGATATGCAAAAAAAGAGATTTTATGTTAATTTCATGTTTTTATTTTGTTTAAAAAATGATTTCATGTTGACACTTTAAAAAAGGCATACAGTCTAATGTACTATTTCATGAAAATATTTGCCTTTGTATCAGGCCCTAAGTTTGTGCATATGGGGTCTTGATCAGGGAATTATGGGAAATGCGCCAATAGAGATATAAGCCAGGACTGGACTGTACCAAGGTCTCTGACTGAACTCATCAGAAGATGGACTCTGCATTAGGTTTATGGCGCTAACGTTGTCACGGTGTTTTTTGACTATGCGTGAAGAGATTGAAAGACAGAACAATAAAAAATCGAAAGATCATCAGTATGAAACGAGCCCTTATTAAACCAATGCAGCTACAAAAGGGGAAAGTGTGTATGTGTATTTGGAGGTTGGACACTTAAGAGTCACTATAAGAGAATACCTACCGTAATTTCCCGACTATTAGCCGCAGCTTATACATTGATTTTGCAAAATTTCTTCCGCTGTGAGGTTAAAACAGGGGGGCAGTTAATATGGTAATACGGTTTTGTTTTTTTCAACTTGCATAAAACACTGTCCTGCGGCTTATACATAATGCGGCTTATATGCGGGAAATTACTGTAATATGGCTCATATAATAAAGGATGTTAAAGGGAGGTCAAGACGGAACATGTAGTTATGAGTGATTGTGTATTTTCTGAAATTAGTCGTTTAGATTAGTCGACTAATCGAAAAAATAGTCGAAAGATTAATCGTCAGAAAATTAGCTGTTAGTGGCACT
>JAODXP020009271.1:42500-45000 GCA_027497455.2 Sardinella longiceps | reverse complement strand
ACTCGGTTAGTAAGGGACGCTAGAATCACGCTAATGCCAACAATATCACCTCACCCCAGGCTAGCAAGGAACACTACATTCAGCTACACTAGCAATCAAAATGGCCCAGTGGTGCTGAGTTTGCAGACATGAGACACCAAATGCTCCCCCTCAGAAGGCTAATGCAGACACATTAATGTTGTGGGCGCTAGCTTGATCTGATCCACATGCTAATGGCTAATGCTAACAGACTCTGGGCCTATGAGTTGGAATGATGTAGTACCCCTCACCCTGGCATAGGGGGCAGCAGAGGTGTACATCAGCCCTGATACTCTATACTTTATCTGTGCCGGTGCTCAGGGTCTGCAGTGTGTGTGTGTGTGTGTGTGTGTGTGTGTGTGTGTGTGTGTGTGTGTGTGTGTGTGTGGTGTTGAAATGGAGGCGTGTTAATTGGTATTGAGTGTTGTGTGAGTAGAGGGGGAAGGGGCGGCTCCCTCACGCTTAACACATGGATATTAATCACCTCCATTCCACACACACACACACACACACACACACACACACACACACCACAGCAATACATCACCCTGAGCTGACAACACACACACACACACACACACACACGTGTGCATGACACGAGAGAAACTACATGGGGGATAAACTTGTTCTCTCCCTCCATCTCACACACACACACACACACACACACACACACCACACAGCACACATTAGGCACAAAGAATTGTTCACGGGCCATGCTGTCTTTATGGTGTTGGTGTGTGTGTGTGTGTGTGTGTGTGTGTGTGTGTGTGTGTGTGTGTGTGTGTGTGTTTGCATAAAGGCTTCTGCCTGCAGAGTTGTGTGTGCAAATAAAGAAAGCAAAGCAGGTGTGAAATCAACCTGAATTCAGTTCATCACTCTGAGGAAAGAGGACGAGGTCAAGAAAGAGAGACCAGAGAAGAAAGAAGGGGAGGAGAGAAGAAGAAAGGAGAGAAAGAAGCAAAAGTAATGGAGAGAATAGAAGCAAAAGTAATGGAGAAAGAAGCAAAAGTAATGGAGAGAATAGAAGGAAAAGGAGAGATAGAGGCGAAAAAAATAGAATAGAGGCGAAAGAAAAAGATAGAAGCAAAAGAAAAGGAAATAGAATCAAAATGAGAGATAGAGGCAAAAGAAAAGGAAGAGAAAATGAGAGATAGAGCAAAAGAAATGAGAGATAGAGGCAAAAGAAAATGAGAGATAGAAGCGAAAGAAAAGGAGTGATAGAAGCGAAAGAAAACATCATGACGTAGCAGGTTCATGCTAGTTAGGTCTTTGATGAATTAGCCAATCATGACGCAGGTCCTTGTCCTTGTGCGGTGACCTCCAACACCACTCCTCTCTGACCTTGACCCTTGACCTCCTAACCACTCCTCTGTGACCTTGACCCTTGACCTCTAACATTGCTATCCTGTGTCTTTGACCTCTAAAGGCTAATTCAGACTGAAGATCCGTGACGAGATGAAACGGTTTTAGAGAGGAGTTGCGACGGTGTGAATGAATCGTCGCAGGTTGTTGCAAGTGAAGTTGCAAGCCGTCGCAAGATTTTTTAACATGTCAAATCACAGTTTTGGAGTTTTAGAATGTTGCTGGTTTTTAGAACATCGCGGATCTTTGGTCTGTAGCCACCTTTACACCCTTACACTATTCTCCTGTGTCATTGACCTCTAACACTGCTTTACACTATTCTCCTGTGTCATTGACCTCTAACATCTTTACGCTATTCTCCTGTGTCACTGACCTCTAACACTGCTTTACACTATTCTCCTGTGTCATTGACCTCTAACACTGCCTTACACTATTCTCCTGTGTCATTGACCTCTAACACTGCCTTACACTATTCTCCTGTGTCATTGACCTCTAACACTGCTTTACACTATTCTCCTGTGTCATTGACCTCTAACACTGCTTTACACTATTCTCCTGTGTCATTCACCTCTAACACTGCTTTACACTATTCTCCTGTGTCATTGACCTCTAACACTGCTTTACACTATTCTCCTGTGTCATTGACCTCTAACACTGCTTTACACTATTCTCCTGTGTCATTGACCTCTAACACTGCTCTCTCTCAGAGGCAGTGGAAGATGCATTACAAAAATAAAGGCAAAAAACAGTGAATAATAGAAAATAAAATTACGTACAAATTATTGAGGGGAAAAAAAGTTATTCAGGTAGAGGATAAATGCAGAATACGAGACCAAAGAGTGTATCTATACAGGACAGAATGGAACTATACATGATAAACGTGTGTGTGTGTGTGTGTGTGTGTGTGTGTGTGTGTGTGTGCCTCTAATGAGAGCTTAGGGACCAGTCAGCCCATCCCATCACACACACACACACACACACACACTCATACCTGTAATGAGTGTGTAGAGGCGTGTGGGTGGTCCCCAGGCAAGTGTGTGTGTGTGCGATAAATACGAATGTGTCGTGATCAATCAACAGAGCCTAATTGCTTAAGAGCTCTCCATCTGAGAGGCAAGAC
>JAODXP020009271.1:5000-10000 GCA_027497455.2 Sardinella longiceps | reverse complement strand
CTCATCATCTCTGCCACATCAGGGTCAATGTCTGCATATGCCTGTGTAACGGAGGCCAGCTAGCGCGGCTAACTCGGTGGTAGTGTGTAAATCCTCATCACCCAATTCCATGGGCGCTTCTAACACGCTGAGTTAGAAGCTCGGGCTTTAGCTCAGTTGGTTAGAGCGTTCCACTCCCATGGCGGGAGTTTGTAGCTTGCGGGGTGGCGGGTTCGAGACCCGTGTGCGGTGCGGACCGCCACCGGCTACACCTGTCTGATCTGGTCCCTCGTTCTCTCCAGTGACTCCAGCCCTCTCTCAATTTCTGCCACTAAAATGAAAAGTATACTGTATCAAAAACTCATCTGGCCTGATTGTAATGATACCCTACATATCTTCATTTTAGTGGCAGAAATGTCCTATTCTTAGCCTATTAGGTTTTGGAAAATAGGGGAGCAGCCATATACTGAGATGTTATCTGATGGGGTCAGTGCCGCGTTCGAGGAGGTGGTTGCACTCGGACTCTTAGCAGTAGCACTGTAGCCTAATATTAACATGTCTAACATTAAAGCCACCACATGCAACATTTAGGTAAAATTTCGACGTTTCCTATTCATTACACCTTTATGTAAATTGCCTAGAACTCACTAGACTTGATAAATGACATGTTCCGGAGTAAAACGAGCCCCTTCACGAGATTGTCCGACCCTCCTAGAGGCAGATACCGCCTATGCAAGATCAGGGAGCGCGTCCCGGCTATCGTAAGTTTTGGTTAGCAAGCAAGCTAGGTCACGTGACTTAGCCAGAGTTTACTGTTTAAATTACAACGCGATTTGTGACTTCTCAGCGCATTCAACTGTCGATAAATTTTGTTAGCGGCGATCACCATTGACTATGCAATTCTAAATGGAGGATTATTGGCAGAAACGCTTAATAACTGCTTTGTTTGGTTGTTAGCTTACTGGATGACGCCACCGGATCCTGCATAAGTTCTCTTTAATAACTCTTAACTGTAGCACTGTTTAGCACTATAATATCTTAATAATAAATCAAACATTTCCCAGTGTGAACAAATTGTTTTGTTTGTCTTTCTGCCTGCCCGTCTCAGTCTGTCTGCCTGTCGGGTTGACAGAGTGATGACCATTTGAGTAAAACCTTTTGGGAATAGAATAAAAACACACACACACACACAAACACACACACACACACACACACACACACACACACACACACTGCAATGTGGACTGTAATCTTTTGATGTCAAAAGAAACAGCAGGGCTATTTCCTGCTAAAGACCTTAAGGCACTTCCTTACACACACACACACACACAGAGAGAGAGAGAGAGACACACAGAGAAAGAGAGAAAGATGAGAGAGGAGAATGAGAATAGGGAGAAAATAGGCGATGAGAGGAGAGAAGGAGAGAGGAGGTGTAAAAAAGTGAGCTGCACTTCTCCTCCGTGAGCGAGGGAGCGCAGGATTGATTAATTCGTCTAAGTCGATAAGGTCAGCCGAAAGGCAAAGAAAAGTACGTGCACACAGACACACATGCTCTCTCTCTCTCTCTCACACACACACTCACACATTCGCACACTCTCTCGCACACACACACACACACACACACACACATCTCTGGTCCAATTCTCTTCCCATCACTATTTTTCTCTTTCTCTATCTCTCTCTATTTCTTCCTCCCTCTTTCTCTCATTTCTCTAATTTCTTCTTTCCTCCTTGTTTTTTTTATCCCCTGCTCTCCTCCTAACCTCTTTCCTCTCTCCATCATCTTCTTCTTTAGTGTCCTCTCACCTGGGCTCTCTTACTCTCCCCAATTCTCGCTCGGTCTTTCTCTCCCGTCTGGTAGGGTCATTTGAAACACATATGTGGGAAAGAGAAAGGAACGGCATGTTGTTAACAGAAAATATTGACTCAACTGTTGATTTTCTGAAACATTCAAAAATAGCATACTTGTGTACTTCTCATGGATTAAATAACATTGATAAAATAACACATCATTTCTCAGAACATAACTTAATCAAAACAGTATTTTTGTTTGGTGCGTCAACATCAAGATTTTGCATTTTCATTAGCCTAAATGCTAATGTCAATGCTGACAATGCTGGACACAAATCATTTTATCATTTACATTTATAAATTTAGCCAATGCTTTTATCCAAAGCGACTTACATTTGTCAACTATCAACTTCAGGGCAAGTCTCCCCTAGAGCAACTTGGGGTTAAGTGCCTTATTGCTCAAGGGCACAATGGTGGCAGCCGGGTTTCGAATTTATTATATGACCACCAATAGATCATGAAAGTCCCGCCCAGTTACCCCCCTTCGAGTCCCCTCTGGTTCCCGGAAATAAGGTTCCCATTCATTTTCACCGTTGACGTTTCAGAAACTCCTGTTTAAAAGCGCTTAAAGCCTTCACTCAGTCTAACCAGCTACGGTGATGTAGGTGATGACCATGTAACCTTTCATTCCGAATAAAAATGTGAATGAAAAATGAATAAAATGTTAATGGTGCAATGCTGTGTCTCTTACTTAGCGCCAATGGAAGGAACTACAAAGTGAAGGTACCTGTCTCATAAAACATTACAAGTGTTAACATTTCTTAAGTTTATGATCTAAAGGTAGTTCACTGTAGCCTGCTGTATAGTCTGGCGTGTCAGGCTAATATCTGCACGCTGTGGAGTTCGTTACCCCGCTTATACCACTGTTGCCACTTTAGCACTATGTGGTTTTGCTATCAATATGGGCCCAGTATCTTCTGTAAGTCACACTTTCGTAAGGGTGGTCTGGACCATTCGAAACCTTTCCCTTATCACAGTTTTTGGCTTAAACATAAGCTTTATAGCTTTAAAATATGTTGTTTATGTTTAATATGTTTAATATGTTTATGTTTAATATGTTTAATATGTTTAAAATATGTTGTATTAATCTCAATACTTGCGCACTTACTGCCAAAGAACATCTGAATTAGTTTCCTTGCAATTTGTTTTTAATTTGCATAAATTAAAAATCCCCAAAATTCATTAAGTTGCTTTGCTTTTCAACCATTCTAAAATGAGAACATGCCACATACAAACGCATTTAACAAATTAACAAATTATTTACAAAGCGAGGGAGTTTTTCCTTGCCCCTGATTCTCATGGATGCTTCCCGTACTGTCTGTAAAGCACCGTGAGACAATGTACTGTATTTGTGCGCTATACAAATAAAATTGAATTGAATTAAACGTCATATTGACACACTAACTATGTTGTTACTTGCATATTTCTTATTAATAGTTGCACCTTAATCCCCGAAAAGACATTTTCACGCATGCTCAAAGGAAGCGCAATGGATTTGGCACCTTAAGTTATAGCTAAGAACAACGTAGTAAAGAAGACTCTAAGAGATAGTTTGGGGAACACACACAGAAAAGTAAACAACTTTGGTAAGCTATATCTTTCGAGTCTTCTTAGTGCGCTATTGGGGAAACGGGTCATGCTCGGTTTGATGGCTAAGACAATCTAGTTTGCAGAACTATTTCTTCCACCTAACATCGTCTCAATCAGAACTTACCAACATAAACTCCCGTGACTAGTTCTAATGTATAGTTGCTCAATCAGTCGTTAATTCCATCTCCAATTCCGTCAAGCTCTAAATCCAAAGATTCTAACATGTCTTGGGCTCTGTAAATTAACTGTTTCCCATACATCCAAATGAAGTGTAACAGAGTTAAAAAACCATCAGTGTCACAAGTTACAATGTTGCTGTGTCATGAATGTTGGTCGCTCCACTAAATTGTGGACAGTTTATTTAAAAGTCAGAGCGAGTTGGGCGAATTGATATGGAAGTCTGAATATGAATGGAAAAGTGGAACTACTTCATTTCCATGCAGTCACCTGAAAAACTTATGCACGTTCTAAAAAGCAAATATGGCATTTTGTCCTCATTTCCCAGCTTTTGGAATTGGGGTTTAATTTGTTCAAATTGTTGGAAACAGTTTGGAAACAGTTTAATTTTATGAAGCCAACATTGGTAATATTACACATTTGTTTTTTTTTCAATCAGTTTGGGCTTTGCCTGTGTCATGTATGTTCAAAGATGTTTGGTCCAATCAAGAATTTAAATTTTTGATTTTGTATGCGTCCTTTCTTTTGGAAAATCATAATCTTTGTTTTCTCTAAATTTACTGTGAGGGACCAGGCCTGGCAGTACAGGCGATATCAAAACCAAGTCATCCGCAAAAATAGACATATAATGTTTTTGTCAAAAAGATTTACTCCCGGTGCAGATGGATTTTACAGCACAGTGACTAGTTCATTTATGGGTCTGAGGCTACATCCCTGTCGGACACCACGGTCTTGTGTAAAGAATTCTGTTCTTGTATTTCCTATTCTCATGCAGCATTTGTTATTTGTGTACTTTGGTCATACACTTTTCCACCAATGCCACTTTCCAAAAGTTTCAGGAATAAACCTCTGTGCCAGATGTTGTCAAGGGCCTTTCTAAAATCTATAAAGCATGGAAATATTTTTGTTTTTGGTGAACATGATTGTTTATTATCATTATTAAGGTATAAATGTGGTCAGTTTTTTGGGTAAGAAGCCAATTTGACTTTTACTAAAGAAATCTTGTTCAGTTAGTGTTAATACGCGGTTGTTAATGATTGCAGAACATCTTTCCAAGGATACTTGTAATACAAATGCCACGGTAACTGCACGGGTCAAGTTTGTTCCCTGACTTAATGATGGGAGTGACGAGACCTTTATTCCAGATAGAGGGAAAGTGTTCACTTTTCAGGACCAAATTAAAGAGTTTCAGTCTGTTCCAATTCACGCACTTCAGCACTTTGTGTGCTTCGTTTGAGTGTGTAGTGCTGTTCCTATTCAAAAGCAGCAACCGGGATGGTGCACTTCTAGCGGTCAAAGTGTGGAACGATAGACACTTCTCGCACTTTATCGACGCCATCTTGGCAACTTAACAAAAAAGGTATGACAACCGGCAACTTTTCAAAATGTACCTAGCCCGTATT
>JAODXP020009270.1:10000-13201 GCA_027497455.2 Sardinella longiceps | reverse complement strand
ACAGCGACTCTGACTCCAAACAACCCTGTCTGTCCTGTGACTTATATGTTACAGTGACTCTGACTCTTATAAAACCCTCTCTAACATGTCACTCACGTTACAGCGACTCTGACTCCAAACAACCCTCTCCGACGTGTCACTCGTGTTACAGCGACTCTGACTCCAAACAACCCTCTCTGTCCTGTGACTTATATGTTACAGTGACTCTGACTCTTATAAAACCCTCTCTAACATGTCACTCAAGTTACAGCGACTCTGACTCCAAACAACCCTCTCTGTCCTGTGACTTATATGTTACAGTGGCTCTGACTGTTATAAAACCCTCTCTAACATGTCACTCACGTTACAGCGACTCTGACTCCAAACAACCCTCTCCGACGTGTCACTCGTGTTACAGCGACTCTGACTCCAAACAACCCTCTCTGTCCTGTGACTTATATGTTACAGTGACTCTGACTCTTATAAAACCCTCTCTAACATGTCACTCACGTTACAGCGACTCTGACTCCAAACAGAGTTTTTTTTTTAATCAAAAATGTAGAAACGTAATCAAAAAGTAATCAAAATGTAATTAGTTACATTACTTTATTAAAGTAATCAAAATAGTTACACTACAATTACATTTTCGAAGGGGTAACTTGTAACTGTAACACATTACATGATTCCATACAACGCTCTCTGTCATGTTATTCCTGTTACAGTGACTCTGACTCTAAAAACCCTCTCTGAAGTGTCACTCATGCTAACTGTGACTCTGACTCCTTTTATCTCACATTATTATTATCACTTTACTCTTAAAATAAAAGTCATTTATTATTTTTATCTCACTCTGGATCACTCTGAAGCATTAAAGCCCAAATACCGTATCCTTGTGGGGTACAGGATTCAGGTTCTTGACTGTCATGTTTAAGAGTGTCAGTTTGAAACACATAGTCCATATCCCTTCTGCTCACGGGGCAGAGGATTCAAATGAGCTGGAAGAACAGGGATGGAAAAAAGACAGACTCAGTAAGTAGGCGAGACATTTCTGGTGACATCACTTTACACCAGTCGCATACTAAACACACAGAGCACCAGAATGGGGCAGAACTTCAGAGGGGAGGAAGAGAGGGATACAGAGAGAGAGAGAGAGAGAGAGAAATAGTGGGCACATGACAAGCCTGCACTTAATGCCATGGCTGGACTGGGACCAATAAAAGTTTGTGGTATTTTGTGTCCATCCATGTTTATGCAGTTTATTTATTTTATTTATTCAATGTGACATACATGAATACAAATCACTTATATTGCATGATACCTTTCTCCTCTAACGAGTGGCCTCTTTGAAACTGATGAAGGCTGCAGACAAACACTCAAATGCATGCCAAGCGAAAGTAATGTGATGGTGATTTTGAAGACCCTGTATGCTGTTGCTGCAGCCAAATTTGTGTTGGCTAACATACAGTATTTGCTATTTTACTTCATCTGCTGTACTTGATATCTGTGTTGTAGGCGTTAGAGTCTATTTTCTCTCAGCCTCTCTGCGCCCCCTGGACTTTTGGGGTTTATTATTCATTTCAGCAGACTGACTTGCATGGCAATTTGATAATCTGGATGAGCGGGATTAGTCTGATTTGACCATCCGTTTTCATATTGTATCACTTTGTGCAAAACGTCTGGAAATCCATTGTCACACATTTTCACAATCTGTTTGTTCATTACGATATTATGTGCAGGTGTTTGCATGGGCCAAGTTCAGCAAGCAAGCAACATTTTGAAACATTTCGTATAAAATGTATAAAATGTGTTGCAGCTATAGGTTGTGGCATTTTGTTATTTTGAACTCAAGGCTGGTGATGTTCGGGTTCAACTTAGTTTCTCATTCTGTTCGCTGATTGGCTGCAGAGCTCAGTGCTGGCCGAAAACGAAAATGCATTATTCTTCCTGACTATCTGGTGGAGAGAAATTACAATTGAGTGGAGCCAGTAGGCGGTATTTGCCTGGTTAGGGCGGGCCTACAAAGGCTGAAAGATTTCATTGGACTAGCCCCAAGTCCTTCAAGAAAACCAACCAATGAACCGTATTTCATGTGTCAAGTACCATCCTAGTCGATGTAAACCTAACTCCTTCACTTCACTGGTAACCCAGCTCATTTACTGATAACCCAACTCAATTACTAATAACCCCGCTTCTTCACTAATAACCCAGCCCTGATATGGAGGTCACAGTGAAATATCCAAGGCAGAAAGGAAGCCTACGGAATGTGGAGCAGACTGAGACCCAGACGGTATTACATCAGAAAGTGTCTGTGTGTCTGTATTTGTGTGTGTGTGTGTGTGTGTGTGTGTGTGTGTGTGTGTCTTCTGGGGGAACTGAGGATGTTTCTGAGACTGTGTATGTTTGTGTTTTGGGGGAACAGGGCATGTTGTGTGTGTGTGTGTGTGTGTGTGTGTGTGTGTGTGTGTGTGTGTGTGCCTGTCTGTGCTTTGGGTGAACTGGGGATAATTCCGCCGTTTCCGAAAATGCCTACTACTTGACTGCTACATAAACTTGTATACTGATCTCTGACTGCAGACAGCAGTGTGTAGCATGCAGTACATGACAAACATCACTGGTGTAGTGTTGGGCTCAATTCACTTTCAGTCAGGTAGAGCACCTGGAGTCAATTAATTAATGAGGTTCTGGTCATGTGGCTAGTAGGCCTCTTCTGCTGCTTGCATACCATTGGCGAATTCAACGAGCGTAACGTTTTGTAACGTAACGTAACAGTTCCCATTCATCCCTATGGGTGACGTAGTAAACGTTTTGTAACGTTGCGTCGTGTTGAAAACGCCACATGCTGCATACTGGGGAGTAATGTACGGGGCTCAGCCACTCAAGAGCACCTGCAGCTAATTAATTAATTGTGGGCAGCAGTAGTGTGTGCTGCACTGTGTGCTGGGGTACAAGCAGCATGTAGCACATGTAGCATAGCAGGATGCCATTACGGAAATGGCAACTGTGTTTCTGTGTGTGAGACAGTAAGTGAAAGACTGTGTGGTGTGTGTGTGTGTGTGTGTGTGTGTGTGTGTGTGTGTGTGCCACATGGCCTTCCTGCATGAGGTCATCTTTGGGACACACACACACTCCCTGTGCCAATCGTTCACACTCACCTCCGGGTGACTCAGCCTTTGGCCTTCGCCGTGACACCGTCTGCCCAATCAGATAGCCTCCGGAGCCAGT
>JAODXP020009270.1:0-2500 GCA_027497455.2 Sardinella longiceps | reverse complement strand
AGTATGGCTGATGAGTCTGACACTGTCTGGGACCTCAGATTGTGTCTTACGGACGTTCCGGTCTGGAATGCAGGGGAACACGCTTAGAACCAGTTTGAGACTCTATCTACATGTGGGACGCTGCTCTGCAGCTTTAAAGTAGATGGAATGTTTCTTTTAAAGTTACACATCTTTAGAATGGGAGTGACCAATGAGTTTATTCCTTCAGAGTGTTAAAAGGAAGAATGGGAGCATGGAGAAGAAGAGACTCTGGGAGAAGCACAGCAGGGACATTCATCCGCTTACCCTGAAGTTACATGTGGGTAAAATGTGGGTAAAATCATTTTGGTCTTTCCTTATCTGGCAACCTAAATTAAATAGCACAGCTGCTGCAATCTGGCTACTTTACATTCCGGTGCCTATGCTGAGCTAAAACTGAAATAATGTTAAATTTGGGTTTGTCAGACTAGGAACACACATGCGAGACCAAAATACTTTTACCCACATATGTAACTTGAAGTAAGAGGGTGAATTAACTCACTCTCCACCACAAGCTAGTCTGTGGTGAGCGAGGTGAAATTTAATGTCTGATTTACTTGTAAAACTGCCTTTTTAGAGTAGAAACAGGCCAAATGTAATATCTGATTTTGGATGCTTCATGAAAGTTTTTTGTGAATCTTGTTGTGTAGAAACAGGGACAATGCCATCTAATTTGAAACTGCTTCACTGAGTGCCTCACTGAGAGGTGTTTTTGAAACAGCATCTGATTTAGAACTGCTTCTGCTTGAGATGGCATCACCAATCTCTTGCCTGTCAGCCTGTGAGGATACTTGAAGCCTGAGCATTTGCTTTGGTAGTTAAAGCATCTGTAGCAGTTAAAGCTCTGTTGCCTTCCCTAAGGACATAACAGTGTAAATAACACTGGCTTTGATTGTTTTAATTGTGTGTGTGTGTGTGTGTGTGTGTGTGTGTGTGTGTGTGTGTGTGTGTGTGTGTGTGTGTGTGCGTGTGTGTGTGTGTGTGCGTGTGCGTGTGTGTGTGAAAGAGGCAAGGAGAAAGACTGTGTGTGTGTGTGTGTGTGTGTGTGTGTGCATGCACATATGTGTGTGTGTGTGTGTGTGTGTGTGTGTGTGTGCGCATATGTGTGTGCATGTCTGTAATAGGCTGGTTGAGGTGATGTGACCGGTGGCTCAGATAGTGGTCTGCTGTCTACCTGGCTTGTGTGTGTGTGTGTGTGTGTGTGTGTGTGTGTGTGTGTGTGTGTGTGTGTGTGTGTGTGCGTGTAAGTGACTGATTGAGGTGATGTGAGAGTTGGCTCAGATACTGTAGAGGTTTGATGTTTCTGGCCTGTGTGTGTGTGTGTGTGTGTGTGTGTGTGTGTGTGTGTGTCTGGCCTGTACAGTGCAGCAAAGGGCTCACAGGTAGACAGGCCGAGCATCTCTGTCAATCATCCCAGCCCTCTGTTTCATCCCTGACAGACAGCTGTGCTGCAGAAGGCATCAGTCCCAAACTCAGACTCAGCACACAACACAACACAGACTGCAGAGAGATGCTGATGCACACACACACACACACACACACACACACACACACACACACACACACACACACACACACACGTATTACAGCACGAGGCAGGACTGGACTGGACTGGACTGGAAAAAAATAGCCAAGGTCAAAGTGGCCCACCATGAATTTATTCAGTAATAGCTTCATGGCAAGCTAAAATAACATGACTTTGAGCTTACTGTTTGTTTGAATTACAACACGATTTGCGCCTTCTCAGCGCATTCAACTGTCAATACATTTTGTTAGCAGCTTCCCCATAGACTACGCGATTCTACATGAAGATTATTGGCAGAAATGCTTAATTACGGCTTTGTTTGGTTCTTAGCTGACTGGATGACGCCACGGACTTGCATAGGGTCTCTTTAAATGTAAAAGTGTGCAGTGGTTAACATATAGGGATGGATACTACATTAGACTCAAATGGGAGAGTTGAGACGGTTACACTAACACTGTAGAGCACTTCTTGTGTAAGGGTTGAGAGAGGGCACATTGGGGTATCTATCCCCTGAATAAAACATGGCCTTTCCCTGCAACCCTGTACAGCCACACGGATTGTTTTCCATTTCTGCTGTAAACAGACTACCGGCGAGTTGGCTGAGACTCACCCCTATAAGTGGGATAGCCCCCCCCCCCCCCCCCCAGCTGTTTTTATGTGTAGGCCTGGCCTACTTGTTTTTGTTTTATTTATTTACTGGAGTCTACTCACTCCTCTGTTGAGGTCCAGCCTGCCAAACCTCTGCCTTGACCTCCTTTCCCCTCCTGCAAAGTCGGCAGCCAGGAGACCCCCTCCCTCCCCCAAACACACACACACACACACGCACACACACACACACACACGCATACACACACACACGCACATACACACACACACACACACACACACACACACACACACACACACGCGCGCGCGTGCGCACACACACACACACACACACACACACACACACACACT
>JAODXP020009268.1:0-13364 GCA_027497455.2 Sardinella longiceps | reverse complement strand
ATTGTTATTCGGTTGCTTCTTATTATTATTATTATTCCACACACCTTTCTGCGATTAATTCAGCTTCAACCGTTCAACATATCAACTTCATTCAAACACCGTTGCGTAGCTCTGCAATTGGTGAGTGTTGCTTCTACTTTTCATTTTTGCAACTTTTATACTTTTTACGTAATCGGCAATAAACAAGTGAAAAAAAGTCCCATTGAAATGAATGGTGGAACTTTCAGCATTCTATAGAACATTGTTGTCACCTTAGCCACTTAGTGTAAACATTCCACTGGTTCTGCTGGCATTCGGAACTTTATTTGCATGAGAATTCTATTTCAATTAGAAACTATTATCAGCTGCATTAAATCAACTTTTTCTACATTTTTAAACAACTTTACAATAAGCAACCTTTTATGTAACCATCAACAATATACCAATTGATGCAGCCGAAGGCTGCGTCCAACTGTTTCAACTACTTTAACTATTGTAACAATCTGCATTCATCCAACTATCATACAATTCTACTTTTTTGCAACTTCTTTGCAACTTGTTGGTCTTCCTTCAGATTTTTCTTCTTTTTCTTCAACAATTCTACTATCAACCTTTCATCATCTTTTGCAATAGCCACTACTGGTAGCACTTTCTTCTACCAACTGTAAATGCAACTTTCATCCTTTGCACCAACTTCCACATTAATGAGCTGGCATCAATATGATTAACATAGCAACCAGCATAGCAACTAGTTTATCCGTCCTAGCAACGGCCTAGCAACAGCTTCCAGCACCATTGCAACGTCTTGGGAACCACTGCGACAATGATGACAAAGCACTCAGCATAGCATCCAACATTACGAACATGGCAACCAGCATAGCAACAGACATGTCCGCCCTAGCAACGGCCTAGCAACAGCTTCCAGCACCCTTGCAACGTCTCAGGAACCATTCCAACAATGATGACATGGCAATCGACATAGCAACCAACATGATCAACATAGCAACCGCCATGTTCGCCTAGCAACGGCCTAGCAACAGCTTCTAGCAGCCTTGCAACGTCTTATGAACCACTCCAACAATTATGACCTATGCACCCACATAGCAACCAAGATGATCAATGTCACAACCAGCATAACGACCGCCATGTCCGCCTAAGCAATGCCCCAACAACAACCCTAAGCAACCTTGCAACTTTTTAGGAACAACCTTTACATTTATGACGTATCAATCAACATTGCATCCAACATGATCAACCTAGCAACCACCATAGCAACCACCATATCTGCCTTAGCAACAGCTTAACAACAGTTTCTAGCGCCCTTGCAATGCCTTGGGAACCACTTCCACTATAATGACCTAGCAATCAACATAGCCACCAACATGATCAACGTAGCAACCAGCACAGCAACCACCATGTCCGCCTTAGCAACGCCCTAGCAACAACCTTACGCAAACTTGAAACTTCTTAGGAACAACTTCCACATTGATGATGTAGCAATCAACATTGCATCCAACATCATCAACAAAGCAACCAGCATAGCAACCGCCTTATCCGCCTTAGCAACGCCCTAGCAACAACCTTTAGAAACCTTGTTCAATGTAGCAACCAGCATGGCAACCACCATACTTAATATCTTACTTACATACAGTATCTTACTTAGTTACTGTACTTATCTTACTTACTTTCTTCCTTAGCAACAACTTCAATGGTTTAGCAACTATATCATGTTTTATTTCTCTTATCAGATGTTTATGCCAAAAATGTCACTTTCATAAAACTTTTTTTTTACATTTTGCATGCACTATGTAATTTCCATGGAATTACAATTTCTAGTTATTTCTGTTCTTGTTATTAAATCATCAGTAACAATAATGATTCATAGTAGGCCTAATAATAACTTAACAAAAATATCGCATAATAACGTAGGATTATTATTATTATTATTATTATTATTATTATTATTATTATTATTAGTCTTTTTGTTCTAATTATTTTTATTAGGCCTATTGCATTTGTATAGCCTATAATAGCACAATTCACACAATACTGCTACTCAACGTGCTTCACAGTTAGATCAAAAACAACAATAGGCCATAACATTATATAGGACACACATGGGTAAAGTGGGACAATTTTGGAAATGTTATGTTCTCCGCTGCTTTTCATAATAATCCAAATCTTGTATATAGCAACCCAACATATTTTTGGAAAGCTAAGGTTGTCCTCTAAGTAATGATAACATAAAAAAGAGAAAATAATATATGTGGAAAAAAATTACAACCCTTCAAAAGAAATTGTCCAAATAGATTTTTTTCTTGGCACCCGTTGGTAAAGTGGGACACCCCATACTGGTAAAGTGGGTTTTTAATTTTGACATTAAATAAATAAATAATGGTAAGGGATGAAACACAACATTTGACAACATTTGATGGACCATACTATGACAACATTTGATGGACCATACTATGTTCTACATTAATTTTAGAGGGTTGATTCTGTTAGGTGTGCAAACACATAAAAAGATCCAAGGGATTTGGGTAGCTAACAGGCTAGCTCATGATCATTTTGGCCTCTCAAATATAGAATTCTGCAGAAAAAATGTTGTTTAAAATAGTTTTTAAGGCTTATCTATTCAATATGTAGCCAAATATCACTATTACATCCTGTTTTGGAATTTTGATTTTTTTTTTAACATGCTGTCCCACTATAACAATAGTTAGCTGTCCCACTTTACCAGTACCACACTGGCAAAGTGGGACGGATGAAATTTACCAATTTCCAGAAAATTTTTTATAACAAGTTTAACTATTTAGTATTTTTTTATATACATTTCATGGTTATCTTTCATATAAACATAACATTTACACCATCCCATAAACCTTTTGATAGTTATGCCCTTAACATTATTTACATCAGAATGCTATGTCATTTCCATTTTTACTGTTTTCTGTGATCATGATGTGAAAATGGCCTGGTCACACCCCCAAAAGTGACATCACATCTATACAACCATCATTTTTTAACTCCTGACATCCCAAAGATTAAGTAAGCACTTGTTTTTGATCAGTAAAAAGTAAGTATGCTAAGTTACAGAGGATAAAGCTTAGGTGTCCCACTTTACCAGTTGTCCCACTTTACCAATGTTCACCCTATATATATATATATATATGGGCAATTCCACCGTTATGGACGTGACATTTTCATGCATTATTGATGAACAAAATGCCACATAACCTCCGCAAACCTAGCAGTATTTCACAATTTTGTTCATATTCTTATGCAAACTCCATGGCTGAATATAGGCAAACAAAAAAAATTAATATCATGATTTACATTATAAGAATATGAGCCTTTCAATTTGCGTTATGGACGTGACGAAAAACGGACAAACTTTTGAGAGAGAGTAGATTTTGCTGTGTAGTGTGTGAAATTTCTACAGAAATGTAAATATTACTACATTCACACCAAAGAGGACACCTCAGTAAAGACAGAGAAAGACTTAATTTCAAATTTAAATGTAAAAAAGTTTGTTTTCATTGGGAGAAATTGCGTTATGGATGTGACGTTATGGACGTGACGCCTGGAAAAACCTTCCAAAACGATACAAAACAATTGGGAATGGTGGATTTTAACCTATAACAACAGAAATAGTAATAAAACAATAAAAAATAACTGATAGCATTGCAGCTTTGTGTGTGTTATCACCCACTTATGCCCATTATAAGCCCCTCCATTGACTTACATTATGGCTGAATAGGGTAAAAAAATGAACAAATAGATATCCTTTCGAAACTTGCTCAGATGATTATTTACATCGAGGCAATACTTTTTTGTATTGGAAGTTTTCTTAAAGAATTTGTATGTCTGTGTAGATAAGACTTGAAGTTTTAAGGAGAGGTTTACTTTTTCGTGGAATTGCCCATATATATATACAAGTCTGTTGCTATGCTGGTTGCCATGTTCGTAATGTTGAAAAAAAGAAGAAAAATCTGAAGGAAGACCAACAAGTTGCAAAGAAGTTGCAAAAAAGTTGAATTGTATGATAGTTGGATGAATACAGATTGTTACAATAGTTAAAGTAGTTGAAAAAGTTGGACGCAGCCTTTGGCTGCGTCAAATGGTTGATTGTTGATGGTTACATAAAAAGTTGCTTATTGTAAACTTGTTTAAAAATGTAGAAAAAGTTGATTTAATGCAGCTGTTAATAGTTTCTAGTTGAAATAGAATTCTCATGCAAATAAAGTTCCGACTGCCAGCAGAAGCAGTGGAATGTTTACAGTAAGTGGCTAAGGTGACAACAATGGCAAATAGAATGCAGAAAGAATGCAGAAAGTTCCACCATTCATTTCAATGGGACTTTTTTTAGCTCGTTTATCGCAGATTACGCAAAAAGTATAAAAGTTGCAAAAACGAAAAGTAGGAGCAACACTCACCAATTGCAGAGCTACGCAACGGTGTTTGAATGAAGTTGATATGTTGAACGGTTGAAGTTGAATTAATCGCAGAAAAGTGTGTGGAATAATAATAATAACTAGAAATTGTAATTCCATGGAAATTACATAGTGCATGCAAAATGTAAAAAAAAAAGTTTTATGAAAGTGACATTTTTGTGCACAAATATCTGATAATAGAAATAAAACATGATTTGCAACATAGTTGCAAAACCGTTGAAATTGTTGCTAAGGCAGAAAGTAAGGAAGATACAGTAAGTACAGTAACCAAGTAAGATACTGCAAGCAAGATATTAAGTAAGATATGGTGGTTGCCATGCTGGTTGCTACATCGAACATGTTATTTGCTATGTTGTTTCCTAGGTCATTATTGTGGAGGTGGTTTCCAAGATATTACAACGATGCTGGAATGTGTTGCTAAGGCGGATATGGTGGTTGCTATGCTGGTTGCTACATTGATCATGTTGGATGCAAATGTTGATTGCTACGTTATCAATGTGGAAGTTGTTCCTAAGGAGTTGCAAGATTGCTTAAGGTTGTTGCTAGGGCGTTGCTAAGGCGGACATGGCGGTCGTTATGCTGGTTGCGACATTGATCATCTTGGTTGCTATGTGGGTGCATAGGTCATAATTGTTGGAGTGGTTCACAAGACGTTGCAAGGCTGCTAGAAGCTGTTGCTAGGCCGTTGCTAGGGCGGACATGGTGGTTGCTATGTTGATCATGTTGGTTGCTATGTTGATTGCCATGTCATCATTGTTGGAATGGTTCATGAGAAGTTGCAAGGCTGCTGGAAGCTGTTGCTAGGCCGTTGCTAGGGTGGACATAGCGGTTGCTATGCTAGTTGCCATGTTCGTAATGTTGGTTGCTATGATGAGTGCTCAGTCATCATTGTCGAAGTGGTTCCCAAGATGTTGCAATTGTGCTGGAAGCTGTTGCTAGGCCGTTGCTAGGGCGGACATGATGGTTGCTATGCTGGTTGCTACGTTGATCATATTGATGCCAGCTCATTAATGTGGAATTTGGTGCAGAGGATTAAAGTTGCATTTACAGTTGATAGAAGAAAAAGTAGATATTGTGAGACGCGGCCAAAGGCCGCATCCAGTGCTACCAGTAGTGGCCATTGCAAATGATGATGAAAGGTTGATGGCTGAATTGTTGAAAAAAAGAAGAAAAATCTGAAGGAAGAATAACAACTTGCATAAAGCTGCAAAAAAGTTTAATTGTATAATAGTTGGATGATTACAGATTGTTACAATAGTTAAAATTGTTGAAAAAGTTGGACGCAGCCTTTGGCTGCGTCAATTGTTATATTGTTGATGGTTACATAAAAAGTTGCTAATTGTAAAGTTGTTTAAAAATGCAGAAAAAGTTGATTTAATGCAGCTGATAATAGTTTCTAGTTGAAATAGAATTCTCATGCAAATAAAGTTCTGAATGCCAGCAGAAGCAGTGGAATGTTTACAGTAAGTGGCTAAGGTGACAACAATGTTCTATAGAATGCTGAAAGTTCCACCATTCATTTCAATGGGACTTTTTTCGCTTGTTTATCGCCGATTACGCAAAAAGTATAAAAGTTGCAAAAACGAAAAGTAGAAGCAACACTCACCAATTGCAGAGCTACGCAACGGTGTTTGAATGAAGTTGATATGTTGAACGGTTGAAGCTGAATTAATCGCAGAAAAGTGTGTGGAATAAAAATAATAAGAATAAGAAGTAATGGAATAACAATATAGTGCATTGCTTTGCATGCACTATAATAAGAAGCAACCGAATAACAATATAGTGCATTGCTTTGCATGCACTATATTGTTATTCGGTTGCTTCTTATTATTATTATTATTCCACACACCTTTCTGCGATTAATTCAGCTTCAACCGTTCAACATATCAACTTCATTCAAACACCGTTGCGTAGCTCTGCAATTGGTGAGTGTTGCTTCTACTTTTCATTTTTGCAACTTTTATACTTTTTACGTAATCGGCAATAAACAAGTGAAAAAAAGTCCCATTGAAATGAATGGTGGAACTTTCAGCATTCTATAGAACATTGTTGTCACCTTAGCCACTTAGTGTAAACATTCCACTGGTTCTGCTTGGCATTCGGAACTTTATTTGCATGAGAATTCTATTTCAATTAGAAACTATTATCAGCTGCATTAAATCAACTTTTTCTACATTTTTAAACAACTTTACAATAAGCAACCTTTTATGTAACCATCAACAATATACCAATTGATGCAGCCGAAGGCTGCGTCCAACTGTTTCAACTACTTTAACTATTGTAACAATCTGCATTCATCCAACTATCATACAATTCTACTTTTTTGCAACTTCTTTGCAACTTGTTGGTCTTCCTTCAGATTTTTCTTCTTTTCTTCAACAATTCTACTATCAACCTTTCAACTGTAAATGCAACTTTCATCCTTTGCACCAACTTCCACATTAATGAGCTGGCATCAATATGATTAACATAGCAACCAGCATAGCAACTAGTATATCCGTCCTAGCAACGGCCTAGCAACAGCTTCCAGCACCATTGCAACGTCTTGGGAACCACTGCGACAATGATGACAAAGCACTCAGCATAGCATCCAACATTACGAACATGGCAACCAGCATAGCAACAGACATGTCCGCCCTAGCAACGGCCTAGCAACAGCTTCCAGCACCCTTGCAACGTCTCAGGAACCATTCCAACAATGATGACATGGCAATCGACATAGCAACCAACATGATCAACATAGCAACCGCCATGTTCGCCCTAGCAACGGCCTAGCAACAGCTTCTAGCAGCCTTGCAACGTCTTATGAACCACTCCAACAATTATGACCTATGCACCCACATAGCAACCAAGATGATCAATGT
This sequence comes from Sardinella longiceps, assembly GCA_027497455.2. Classification (NCBI taxonomy): domain Eukaryota; kingdom Metazoa; phylum Chordata; class Actinopteri; order Clupeiformes; family Clupeidae; genus Sardinella; species Sardinella longiceps. The sequence continues at coordinate 6,067 of JAODXP020009268.1, read as the reverse complement.
CACAACCAGCATAACGACCGCCATGTCCGCCTAAGCAATGCCCCAACAACAACCCTAAGCAACCTTGCAACTTTTTAGGAACAACCTTTACATTTATGACGTATCAATCAACATTGCATCCAACATGATCAACCTAGCAACCACCATAGCAACCACCATATCTGCCTTAGCAACAGCTTAACAACAGTTTCTAGCGCCCTTGCAATGCCTTGGGAACCACTTCCACTATAATGACCTAGCAATCAACATAGCCACCAACATGATCAACGTAGCAACCAGCACAGCAACCACCATGTCCGCCTTAGCAACGCCCTAGCAACAACCTTACGCAAACTTGAAACTTCTTAGGAACAACTTCCACATTGATGATGTAGCAATCAACATTGCATCCAACATCATCAACAAAGCAACCAGCATAGCAACCGCCTTATCCGCCTTAGCAACGCCCTAGCAACAACCTTTAGAAACCTTGTTCAATGTAGCAACCAGCATGGCAACCACCATACTTAATATCTTACTTACATACAGTATCTTACTTAGTTACTGTACTTATCTTACTTACTTTCTTCCTTAGCAACAACTTCAATGGTTTAGCAACTATATCATGTTTTATTTCTCTTATCAGATGTTTATGCCAAAAATGTCACTTTCATAAAACTTTTTTTTTACATTTTGCATGCACTATGTAATTTCCATGGAATTACAATTTCTAGTTATTTCTGTTCTTGTTATTAAATCATCAGTAACAATAATGATTCATAGTAGGCCTAATAATAACTTAACAAAAATATCGCATAATAACGTAGGATTATTATTATTATTATTATTATTATTATTATTATTATTATTATTAGTCTTTTTGTTCTAATTATTTTTATTAGGCCTATTGCATTTGTATAGCCTATAATAGCACAATTCACACAAGACTGCTACTCAACGTGCTTCACAGTTAGATCAAAAACAACAATAGGCCATAACATTATATAGGACACACATGGGTAAAGTGGGACAATTTTGGAAATGTTATGTTCTCCGCCGCTTTTCATAATAATCCAAATCTTGTATATAGCAACCCAACATATTTTTGGAAAGCTAAGGTTGTCCTCTAAGTAATGATAACATAAAAAGAGAAAATAATATATGTGGAAAAAATTACAACCCTTCAAAAGAAATTGTCCAAATAGATTTTTTTCTTGGCACCCGTTGGTAAAGTGGGACACCCCATACTGGTAAAGTGGGTTTTTAATTTTGACATTAAATAAATAAATAATGGTAAGGGATGAAACACAACATTTGACAACATTTGATGGACCATACTATGACAACATTTGATGGACCATACTATGTTCTACATTAATTTTAGAGGGTTGATTCTGTTAGGTGTGCAAACACATAAAAAGATCCAAGGGATTTGGGTAGCTAACAGGCTAGCTCATGATCATTTTGGCCTCTCAAATATAGAATTCTGCAGAAAAAATGTTGTTTAAAATAGTTTTTAAGGCTTATCTATTCAATATGTAGCCAAATATCACTATTACATCCTGTTTTGGAATTTTGATTTTTTTTTAACATGCTGTCCCACTATAACAATAGTTAGCTGTCCCACTTTACCAGTACCACACTGGCAAAGTGGGACGGATGAAATTTACCAATTTCCAGAAAATTTTTTATAACAAGTTTAACTATTTAGTATTTTTTTATATACATTTCATGGTTATCTTTCATATAAACATAACATTTACACCATCCCATAAACCTTTTGATAGTTATGCCCTTAACATTATTTACATCAGAATGCTATGTCATTTCCATTTTTACTGTTTTCTGTGATCATGATGTGAAAATGGCCTGGTCACACCCCCAAAAAGTGACATCACATCTATACAACCATCATTTTTTAACTCCTGACATCCCAAAGATTAAGTAAGCACTTGTTTTTGATCAGTAAAAAGTAAGTATGCTAAGTTACAGAGGATAAAGCTTAGGTGTCCCACTTTACCAGTTGTCCCACTTTACCAATGTTCACCCTATATATATATATATATATGGGCAATTCCACCGTTATGGACGTGACATTTTCATGCATTATTGATGAACAAAATGCCACATAACCTCTCGCAAACCTAGCAGTATTTCACAATTTTGTTCATATTCTTATGCAAACTCCATGGCTGAATATAGGCAAACAAAAAAAATTAATATCATGATTTACATTATAAGAATATGAGCCTTTCAATTTGCGTTATGGACGTGACGAAAAACGGACAAACTTTTGAGAGAGAGTAGATTTTGCTGTGTAGTGTGTGAAATTTCTACAGAAATGTAAATATTACTACATTCACACCAAAGAGGACACCTCAGTAAAGACAGAGAAAGACTTAATTTCAAATTTAAATGTAAAAAAGTTTGTTTTCATTGGGAGAAATTGCGTTATGGATGTGACGTTATGGACGTGACGCCTGGAAAAACCTTCCAAAACGATACAAAACAATTGGGAATGGTGGATTTTAACCTATAACAACAGAAATAGTAATAAAACAATAAAAAATAACTGATAGCATTGCAGCTTTGTGTGTTTTATTACCCACTTATGCCCATTATAAGCCCCTCCATTGACTTACATTATGGCTGAATAGGGTAAAAAAATGAACAAATAGATATCCTTTCGAAACTTGCTCAGATGATTATTTACATCGAGGCAATACTTTTTTGTATTGGAAGTTTTCTTAAAGAATTTGTATGTCTGTGTAGATAAGACTTGAAGTTTTAAGGAGAGGTTTACTTTTTCGTGGAATTGCCCATATATATATATATATATATATATATATATATATATATATATATATATATGGGCAATTCCACGAAAAAGTAAACCTCACCTTAAAACTTTAAGTCTCACCTACATGGACATACAAATTCTTTCAGAAAATGTATGTATCGATGTAAATATTCAACTGAGCAAGTTTCGAAAGGATATCTGTTTGTTAAAATTTTTACCCTATTCAGCTATAATGTAAGTCTATGGAGGGGCTTATAATGGGCATAAGTGGGTGATAACACACACAAAGCTGCAATACTATCAGTTATTTTTCATTGTTATATTACTATTTCTCTTGTTACAGGTTAAAATCCACCGTTCACAATTGTTTTGTATCATTTTGGAGGGTTTTTCCAGACGTCACGTCCATAACGTCACATCCATAACGCCATGTCTCCCAATGAAAACCAACTTTTTTACATTTACATTTGAAATTAAGTCTTTCTCTGTCTTTACTGAGGTGTCCTGTTTGGTATGAATGTAGTAATATTTACATTTCTGTAGAAATTTCACACACTTCACAGCAAAAACTACGGCTCTCTCAAAAGTTTGTCCGTTTTTCGTCCGTCCATAACGCAAATTGAAAGGCTCATATTCTTATGATGCAAATCATGATATTAATTTTTCTGTTTACCTGTATTCAGCCATGGAGTTTGCAGAAGAATATGAAAAAAATTGTGAAATACTGCTAGGTTTGCGGAGGTTATCTGGCCTTTTGTTCATCAATAATGCACGAAAATGTCACGTCCATAACGCTGGAATTGCCCATATATATATATATTAGTGCTGTCAAACGATTAAAATAATTAATCTGATTAATCACAAAATTTTAAAATGATTAATCGTGATTAATCACATTTAATCGCAACTCATTTTCTCCAGTAAGAATTTGGATGCTAGGGTCTGTTGGATCCTTATTGTAGAGTTGGTGTGTTCAAGAAGGTTCCTGACTCGTGCAGTAGTTTCAAAAATCAAAAAGGTTTATTCCAACTAAAAAAGGTTCAATGTAAATAAAATCTTATTACCAAAAACAAAATTATAATATCTTTGAATCCTATAAATTGCCTACTTGAGGTTATCCTATATAACCTAGGCTACGGTCAGAAAAGGTGTTGCTCCTATCTTCACACCATGCTCTGACCTCTCTCCTTCACCTGCATTCTAAATCACTCAATCAATTGACATTAACCCAATTTCCAATGCTACTGCCCCCTATAGGCCTGAAGTAGGAATGACAATTACTCTAGTCTTTGGAATGGCGCCTATATACCGGCCCCTAATTGTCTTGTGACTAACAAACAATTACCATTAACAAATTACACAATATCTAAACATTTACAACACTAAATCCCATACATAAGACAGTTGAAACAACAACAGTTTGTCATTTTTTTTTTTTTTACATCTTTTACATGTTCAGTTCTCTTTTCAATCTTCAAAAAATCTTCATTAAGTCCACTGATTAACTGGAAAAACATGGAGTCAGAGGTTCAAGCACATGACTCAGTTGGAGATCAGTCTTTACCACTGTCTCATAGCTGACATGAAGATGCACTACACGTCAGCCTCAAGTAGCAAACAAAGCTTGGTGATAGGTCTTAGAAGGACATTTGTGCTGGTTTTCACTTGAGCCTGACGAACTCTACCATTCCTGTCCCCGATGGTCTCAATGACACGCCCCATTATCCAGGAGCTTCTGGGAGCTGAGTCGTCGATCACAAGCACAATGTCACCAACTGCAACATTACGCCTTGGTTGCAGCCATTTTTGCCGTTGCTGCAGGTCGGGCAAATATTCCTTGGTCCAACGCTTCCAAAATAACTCGGCCATATACTGGACCTGGCGCCACCTACGCCTGGAGTAGATATCCTTATGATCAAAAACACCTGGTGGTATTAAAGGCTTGGTCTTCAGTAAAAGCAGATGATTCGGAGTTAAAGGCTCCAAATCTGTTGGATCATCCGACACTCTTGTGAGAGGGCGGCTATTAATGATTGCCTCAACCTCACACATTAGTGTTTGCAGGCCCTCTTCATCAAGAGTCTGCTGCTTCACAACTGAGTTGAGGATCTTTCGCACCGATCTTATCTGGCGTTCCCACACCCCGCCATGATGTGACGCAGTAGGGGGATTGAAGATCCACTTGATGTTCTTTTGCACCATCTCAGCTTCAATCTTCTCCTTGTCTAATTCCTGTATTGCCTGACGTAGCTCCCGCTCCGCACCAACAAAGTTTGTGCCATTGTCGGACCTAATCAAACTGACTTGACCCCTTCTAGCAACAAACCTCCGTATGGCATGAAGTCCGTATCCAGCGAGCTTGCAACCTCAATATGGACTGCTCTCACTGCCAGGCAAGTAAACAGTACTCCGTACCTTTTTATGGTTGTACGTCCTTTCTTGATGTCAAACGGACCAAAATAGTCGACCCCGACATTCGTAAAAGGCGGCTCATCAGGTAAGATCCTCTCCTTGGGAAGGTCAGCCATGATTTGGCCACTCGCAGAACCATGAAGGCGTCTACAAATGACACACTGAGACAGTATCTTCCTGATGACTGCATGGGGCTTAGGCATCCAGAATTTCTGTCTCAGCGTCGACAGGATGTGATTGCGACCGCTATGGCCCACCTTCTCATGGATGTCTCTTAGTATAAGCAGCGCAATGTGCATACTTCTTGACAAAACCGCAGGGTTCTTCGACTCTTCTGGCATAATAGCCCTGTTCAGTCTGCCACCCACTCTTACAATGTTATCCTGCAGGACAGGCGACAACCTGTAGAGGGGGCTGCTCTTTGACACCAATTTGCCTTGTTCCAACAGAGCTATTTCATTGGAGAATTCCTTTCTCTGGCTGATGCGTATGATCTCCCACTCAGCCTCCACAACTTCATCCAAGGATGGAGGACTGATGTGCAGAGAAGCTTTCAGCTCGGCCATCTTTCTTTCCAATTCTCTCTCATTCTTTCCCTGATCAACACTTGTTTCTTTTAAAGCTGACACAAACTCTTTTCGCTTTTGGCTCAGAAACTTGAGCGTCTTCTTCAGCTTGACCATCCAAGCAACAGCACGCTTCAGACGATACCAGTTTGAGTAATGATTAATGAGCTTGAAAACTGTGTCTTCTGCGCTCTCATTAACCACTGTGAATACCACTGCTTCCTTGACTTCTAGGTCCTTCACCAGCGGCTCACTGATACTGTCTGGCAAGTCAGGCCATGCCTCCTCAGGCCTCAGTAGAAATTCCGGC